>CALNHX010000961.1:0-265188 GCA_940337035.1 Agriotes lineatus | reverse complement strand
ACCTATTTGGTAGGCTTAAAAGCTAGTTTGTATCTATGTCAATATCGTTCTCACTAGTTATCGAAGCTAGATTTGATAGCCTTTCTACTGCCATGCTTGATCTTAAATAATATTTTATAATTTTTAAATTGGAAAATCATCGTTCATCCTCAGCAACAGTAACAGGTAATGTTAAATAAATACGTAAAACAATCTATAAGTGTGAGCATGTGTTTATTAAGTTATTTTTAAACAAATATTTCAAGACATCTGAAGATACAGTAGATTTTAGAGTGGTCGATAAAATCTCTATTATAATCGACTGCATTTATGTCCGCATGATTAGTTTAAAAATCTAGCCATTTATTTTACTGAGCGTAACGTCACACGATCATGTTATCTTACTGGTTACGACGTTTTATCTCCACCAATAACATAAAAGGGGAAGATTTTTTAATTTGCAAAAATCAGTAATGTAACCAACACCTAGATGCCACCCCTATACCCTACCACCCTTAGACCCTGCCCGCCCAGGTGCCGTCCACCCCTTGCACCCCCGTTTAAGATGGCCCTATATGTAGGTATTTTACATAGTCATGCAAATTAATATAAACAATTGCTATATTCTACTGTCAGATAACTGTCACATTTATACTTTTATAGAAGTTTAATTTGCATAAAAATATTTCTGCAGTTTGGGAGCGATTGGGACAGAAGGCTCATAGTGAAATTAAGCTCGACTATAGGAGCACTCCAAATTATTAACGAAAGAGACAAATGAAGTAAAAACTATCCACAAAAGAATGATTGGCGTGTACGAAGAAAGTGAGCCATTCAATTTTCCATTCAACTTTTGTTCCATGGGGCAGGAAATCGATTCAAAATGATCCAAAGTACGGCAGACACAGGAATAGAATGGACAATTAAGAATAAAGCAATAAAGGTGTAATGGTAAGTAATATACATTCTAGACTATATAACGTTTGCTCAATTGCTTAATTTAGTCGTAAAAGAAGTCAGAATGCGAGGGCCCAATTCATATTCAGGTATATAGACGTTAAATATAAAATATCTGTTGCTCTATAAGTTACAAGACAGGTTCTCTTAAATTAGAATTACTTATATCATCTATGTACAATATTAAACAAGAAAATAATATTCTTTCGGGGGAACGCTGCAGAACTCGTCCTGAACAGTGCTGCAACCCACGCTACTTGGTTTTGGTATCCAGTGTTGGGGACGCCGGCTAAGATTCACCTGACGCTACGTTCTATAAAATATGACAGCACCTAATGGCGGCGTTGTTTATGTTTAGTGTCAAACTAATATTGCTAACTTTCGACAAACCACCCTGGTTGTAATGCTACTCGGAAGTGCATCGGGTAGTACTGGTGCTAGATAGTCTCTGAGGCCACTTTTTACGGCGTCCGGAGCGCAGCGATATGCTTAACTATTACCTTTTAAAAGCCCGAGCGCTAGTAAAGCGGTCCGCAGGGACTTGCGGCGAGTATCCAGATCTAAGCTTCAGAGATTTCATCTGGTTTTTGTACAGGTAGGTGGTGCCCTTAATTAATTCTAGTGGGCTCTTATCACACAGAAATCTGCGTATTGTTGTCTCTGTGGTCAATGTTGGGGTTCTTACCTATAGGGACGCATGGAAGGGTAATTAAACCTCAGGTGCTGGGCCTTAACAAGACACGAGGATTAGTTTGGATTAATCTGAGGGCCGGTCGTGATCAGGTGCAGCCACGAACATGGCAGGGAAAGGTTTCAAGGCAATATTTGTAGGCCCTGAACCTCAACAAGCCACACAAATATGCTAGGAGATTTGGAGTTCGTGGTCGGTGTTCTTAAAAGGCTTTCTAGGTGGTTCTAGGAACTCAAGTCTCTTACGGTTCTGGACTATATCTTCGGACAGATCTAGATCTTAGACTAGTGGTTTCGGGGAAGCCCAGAGGGCCTAGCAGCTCTTCCAGTTAAAGCTGGGGGAATTTAAGAAGGGTTGCGCGAAATTTTGCCGTATACGGCGGTGCCCATCGCCAGGTCGGTTTGATTGATTTTTATCAGCGCGGACGGGAGATTCAAGCACCGATTGTGGCGTATTATCGATGTAAAAATTCCAAGCATATTATGTATGCTCAAATTCATTTGCGCGCAGGTGCTAACATCACAAATGTTTCAGTTATTGTCCATGCAGCGAGTGTCAAATTTGAGAATGAATAAACCGTCAACAGGTTGAATTCAAAGAGTGTGTACATTAGATTTATAAATTTAATTTAGATTAACGTCAGACGGTTGCAAGTCATAGGACTGTAAATAGGTACACTTTACCCTTCATACCTGCTATAAAGTTTCTTTTCGTCGTTGCCACTAAAATACTCCGTTTTTGTGAATCCTTCTTGTGATGGCTTCGAACAGCTAATACATTCTACTCGTCGTTTCGAATCGTACACCTTAAAAAATTGACCCTGCTTATCGGTGCGGTCTGAAGAAGCTGCATCAATTCTAGTATTTGCGTGCAAGTGCAATCAATTATTTCCTGTGTTGGAATTCCCAAATCGTCGTTGTAGTAAGTTACTTTTATACAGTCCACACAATTATCTATTTGCATTTGTTTATCATTTAATTAACAATATACGAGCTCAGATGTTCTATACGTGAGATATTTCTGAGGAACATGTAATGGCTCTATCTAGAGGCACAAGCTATTTTTAAAATATATAACTGGTGATAAGACGGGGTTTTTAATGGGGTTCTTCTACAAAGCGAGAGTCAGTGCAATGGATTAACAAGAGTTATCTGCTATTAAAACGGCTACATAGAATGCAATATTCTTCAGGACAACCTACAGTGTTTTATGAAGCTGAGCGAATGCTGTGGCTATTGTTGGCTCCACTATTAGAGAAAATGTATATGAAGGCACAATTAAAATTTTCAAATCTGCTATAGAAGCTAAAAACTCGATACTCACCATCAAAAAAATTTGCTGCTCCAAAAATTTGCAAATTATCAATGAGTTTAATCATACGCCACATAGCCCTGATTTTGCATACAATTGTCAAAATTAATAAAATAATATTACTAGAACCATTTTCTTCTGCTAAGGAGTTGAAGGAAGCATTTGACAATTATTTTACAGTTAACACAATACGACGACGCTCTCACTGCGTGAGGCGTGGCCGCGGTTAAGAATGGCGTTTTTAGAGCCATTACCAGTCTAGCTCAGGGTAAAGAGTGTTAACTAAGAACGATGATTGGAGCTTCTGCCGAAAGATAACGATTGGTTTAATAGTTTGTTTATTTTAAAGTTAATATTAATATATATAGTTTTTACAAAGTTAACCTAGAGGAAATAAATATTGATAGCATTGGTATTGGAGTGGCTCGGTGGAGGGCAACTTAATGAACGAGGTGCTGAACCGGTGTCGAGGCGTTGCCGGCGGCAAGCTGCGGCTCTTGATGGCGGCGATCGACCTGGGGGGGGGGGGCAGGAAGCGTCTGTCAGGACTTCTTGGCACTGGGGCTCGCGTCCTAGCGAAGTACTTTGGGGGCGGGGGCGGTCTTAACGTGCTGGTTGACCTGGGGCATGATACACCTCGGCGGCATGCAGGGGATGCGGGCGGAAGCTTGGGGCGTCTTGAGCCGGCCGGGTACTTCTGATGGCGACACACTCCGGGTGCAGGCAGCTGAGGCGGATCTCGAGCTTGGGGGCGGCTGGCGGCGGAGCCAGACGTCGGCTGTCCATGCTTCTAATCCTCGGGGAACGGGGATTCCTCGGTGAGCTGAGAGGTGGGGGCCCTTATAGGCGCTTTAGCAGTTCCCTGGGGGCGTTCGGCATATCGCAACTTGCAGCTACACTTGGCGGCGGCGGCAAATCGCGACAGGGCGCCGGCGGCGAACTTTCTCTGTGGATGCTGCGGCGGCGGAAGGCTTCCTCTGCGGATGCGGAGGCTGGCGGACTCCTTCTGTGGATGCAGCGGTGACGGCGGTGAATGGCGACGGGGCGGCGGTGGCGAGCTTCCTGTGTGGATACTGCGGCGGCGGCGGGCTTCCTCTACGGAGGCTGCGGCTGGGGGATTGCTTCTGTGGATGCAGCGGTGGCGAATGGCTTTTGCTGAGCGGATCTAGGTTCCAGCTCTGGTTTGTTTCTAAGACCATATGTCGACTAGACAGATGATTCGAGTGCAAGATCTATCGAATGTAAGTTATGAGTTTTCTGGGTGGATGGCGGCGTGTAAGGGGGCAGCAGGCTAAACGGTGGTGGGCGTCGGCGAGCCTTTTCAGCAGGCGGCGTGTAAGGCGGCAGCGGGCTGAGCGGCGACAGCAGGCGGCGCGAGTGAACGGCGTTGGATGGCAGCGATCCTCCTAGTCAGCGGACGGCGGCGGCTTCCTCGGAGCGATGCGGCCTTCTTGGAAGGGAGCGGCAGCTTTCGTGGTGGCAGGCGGGGCGACGGCGAATCTCTTCGTTAGCCGGCGGCGTTGGATGACAGCGATCCTCCTTGTCAACGGATGGCGCAAGGGGCGGACGGCGGCAGCTTTCTCGGAGCGGATCGGAGTTCCAGCCCTGGTGTACCTTCCAAGGCCAAGGGTCGATTGGAAGGTAGAGGAGACTCGAAACCCGAGCATTGATCGAATGAATATTTTATGAATTCTCGTTCCTCAGAATCCACCACCGCCGATTCTCCCATATTTCATGCTGCCTCGAAGTGGGAGTCGGTTTCTTTGATTTCCGCTTAATTGTGCTGCAGCGTTTTTAATTATAGCCTGCTGGGTTTTTTATGATCCTCATCGTTTTCCTTGTAAAAAGGCGCATCTAGTAACACCACACACGCCTAAGGGCGCGTTGATATAAGTCTATTTGGCTTTAATTGCGGCTTATTTTTAATTATTTTGGGAATGCTGGAATTGAGTTATTTACGGCCACCTCTTTCGTTTGCTGGACTAATTCTCGGATAGTCAATCTTTACATTTTCGCTCTTACCAAATAAGCTAACGCCTTTTAAGAAGCTTAGCCTTTGCATAATTCGCATTTCCTTGGGATTTAGTGTGCCGAATCTCGAACGCTTTTGTCCGGGCGTGAGGACCGCTTGCATTTTGCTGCCTCGGTATATTGGGGGGCAATTTGTTTTAAGAAAACTGTTTTTAAAATTCTATTTGGGGCCGTGTTGTATTTTTGTCGGCGACCTTGCTTCTTTGTTTTATGCCAAAACTAAGCGCTTAGTCGAGGCAAATCTTTTAGCGTGTTTTTATTAGGCATGGCGTCCGTTTGTCGCACTGTTTTGGGTTAATTAAGATGGCTTGAATTTATCGGCGTTTTTGCTCCTTGAAAAATCAAAGCGGGATTCGAGGGCGTTAACTGACATAAGATACATTTTTAAATGGGCCGTGATTTGACGAATGGAACGCACGGTCATTGATCGTATGTCAGGATCATATCACAGTGTTACTAAAAGTGAGGATTGCTTTATTGGAAACACGGTGGAATAGGTATATTAATGTACATGAGAACTACACTATTTGTTGTAAAACGATATTTTACTTTGCTTCCAAATTCTTTTCTTCGTAGTTAGGTAGATTACATAAAAATCTGCCTTTGTAAATGGTTGAGTAAACTATCAAATAGTTTCGTAGTTAAATGGGGGGAGGGAAGTAGAGGACAAATAGGGTAGTACTCTATGTAGTAGAAGGGTTTGGCCCTTACACATGGGCGCTGGCAGACTTTCTCTAAGAGAACGAGTTTCAATGTCATTTTCCGGAAGCTTAAACGGTTCAATTTCCTCTGGAGCAAAGATATCTACTGTTAAGACTAGAAAGAACATATTATCATATCCCGCTCAATGAGAGTACCGTTGACTAGTTATCAGTGAGAAACTACTAAAACTTCGACACTTGTGTCCATGTAATTAATTTTAACTATGCATGTTACATTGTGCTAGAGTAATTTTGTACTCGTAAATTATCGTCAATTTTGCTATGTGTTTTAGCGTTTGCAAATTGTGAAATAACTTTTAGCACATATCGCTGTTCGTAGTGTAGTAACGCCTTTAGAGCGCTGCACCAGTGTATCACTATTATTATTTCATCTATGGAATTATTTCGCTGGACACAGCGGCAACTCCTGCTAATAACGCACATTTATAATTCTTAGGAATTGTTCTGGAAAACCCTTGTTTAGGTTAAAGCTGCAAAGCTGACCCGTTACCTTAACTCATTGAAAAATTAAATAAGTCTCTATTGTAATGGATGCTTTCTAATGACTGAGTTTTAATTAATATTTAATTGTAAGTTAGAGCAAAATCCAATATGCACAATGCTTTGTTTAATATTTTACTGTGATGGAATTTTTGCCTGTTATCAATTTATTAGGCTGGTTAAAATGTGAGCTGTACTTATTTACTGCCCACAATAAATGGTTATATGCCCTTTTAATATTTCATTTACCTGCAATTAATTATAATAAAACGCTAGCTCAAGTAGAACAAGCTTCTTAACTCAGGTGTGTTTCTAGTTGATTGAGAAATTACAAATTTTCTGATACGGCTCTGTTCACCGCATTTAGTTCCATTGCGCGGTAGCTAAATGTTTGCAATACGGTCAGAAAACCTAAAAAATGGTTCCCGGGTGCAAGTCTGCGTTGTTGACGTTAACCAATAGTGAAATTATGAACATTCGAAAAGGTAGTTATTCAAATTTTCGTGCTTTGGCGAAAATTATCAGCTTTTATTTTAGGCACTAATTTATTTCGTGACGTCAGAAGGGACGCCGACTCGAGCTCACAATTGTTTTACCTTAGCATAAACTCAAATTTGGAAAACCGCTTATTTTTCGAACTGCGCCTTCTCTATTTCCGTGGAAATGCTGGAATTGTCCTCAGTAAGGCCTCCTCTCATATACACGTCGAAATTCGACCGCTTACTCTTATATTTTAGGTACATTTTGGGGTACCTTATAACGGCGGAACTGCTTCGGTGCTCGGAGACGACCCCTGGTGTGTTTCTAGCCCTGGGACGGCTTTCCTCGCTATTGAAGCTACCGGTCGCGCTCCTGCAGTCCTGTCCTAAGTATTGCAATGCAGACCCCTGTCTCTGGATCCTTATTTTGGCTGGAAGCAGTTATCGGAATCTTGAGCTGGATCGGCTGGCGAAAATCCTCGGAGACGCTCTTGTAAAATTTTAATTTTTTTGGTGGCGGAAACTTTCAAAACGATACCACTCAATCTCGGATATGCACACAACAAAATGGTATACTTTTGGGCTTGAAAAATGCTCATTTATTGCATTAAAAATATAATTAAAGTGTAGCACAATTTACACTGTGGAGCTTAATTTAATTATTCATTTGTTCTCCCCCGTTATTAAAACAAAATAGAAACTATTGCTATGGTTACAATATAAACGGAAATGAGTTTTGGTTAATTTAAATACATTCTAGAAAAAAGTTTGCTAACATAGTTTTAAATATTCAAATTTCTTACAAACTAAATTTATTGTCTGTTTCTTATATTTAAAAATTGTCTCTTTGCGCTACCACACCAACACGTTTTATTATTTGCTCTGCTTTTTCACTCACGTTAAATGCACTGATTATTTTAAGAGTTCCTTGCTTCTCAATTGCTTTCTTCATATCCTGTTGCCTGCTTTTCTCATTGCTTTTTCATGTCCACCTGCCTGCTTTTTCAGTTTGCTTTTTCGCAATGTATTGTTATCTTATTCTGGCTTCTTTACCTTTTAGAATCCTCACCAATTTCACTGACTAGCTTTATTGAAAACTACGCTTCCTTTACATGCACATAGCAAACCTTTTTGTGTCTATTAATTTCTTTCAGTTCGGCTATTTATTATGCACAAACCTATTATTTAATTTATTTGCAAGTCAACTTCGACCCTTATGAAAAACGAGCTTGCCATTTGCGTTCCTTACTGAATTAGTTTATTATTACTGGCATCTCTTTACCAATGCATTTATTGTTTGAAATTTAAGTTTATAATTTCAGTTAAATAAAACACCCCACCTCTGTGCTTATCGAAATGTTCATTAATTTGCAATGCTAGCAGAGTCGAGTCGTGGTCCTAAGACCATTACATTATAAACCATTAGAAGTAGCTTCGTGGATTTGAACACTATATGTATAGATCGGGTTGTATATGTTACGGTTAAAGTGTTTACTTGGCTAGTTTATAGGTTAGCTGGATAGTATACAAACTATCCAAATGTCTGGTTAGTTTGATGGAAAATCATATTTCGACTAAAATAGTTATGAATATTGACTGGTTTGTATACTATCCAGCTAATTTACAAACTATACAAGATTTATCGCCAAAGTACAAACCACGAGAAATGTACACAAATTAACCGTTGTTTTTGGGTAAACTATCCACAGTATTTGGATAAAGTATGAACTTAATATTAGTACTAGTAATACATAATAACCAACTCGTTGGTTAGTATGTAAACTAACCAATTCAATTTGGCTAATTTATTAGAAAAGTGAGGTTATGTTTATGGCAAGTGCAAGTGCTGTGTGTTGTTTACTGTCATGTCTTGTGAAATTTGTTTAAAGATAGATATCTGGTTATTAAAAATTAATCAACAGCAACAATTTGAAAACCTGCTTTTGGAAGTTTACGAGCAAAAGTCGCAGAATACAGATGGTTTAAATAACCTCCCCATTTCTATCGAAAAAATTAAAACCATACATACAGAAGAAGAACTAGAAACGTTATTATCGTTTACTAATGATACCTAGGAGAAAATGGATGCTTCAAATAATTATATACCCCCAGAAAAATCTACCAGCACTGAAGATGAAATGGCCGTTGAAGAATTTTCTAGTACGTAGAAACTATCTCCACTATTTCACAGTACAACCTAATATTTTTCAGGTTTAATTGAAAATGCCAAGCTGGTTATACTGGATGATAATACTGAAACCCCAGTATTACTCGAAGATAACAATAAAACCTCAGTTTTACTCGAAGATAACAATGAAACCTCAGTTTTACTCGAAGATAACAATGAAACCTTAGTTTTACTCGACGATAATGAAATCTCAGTTTTACTTAAAGAACAAGCAATGACAATGATCGCAGGTACTGAAACTACGGAAAATGCTCTCAATGAATGTGTTAACGGTGTCCTTAAACTGCTGTATTCCCGCAACGAATTTGAAATATACAAGCAACAATTTATAAAGTTAGAAAAGGTCAAGACATACACCGAAATAACATTACGAAGCGCTGCAGGACAATTTTTAGTCTCCGTTTCAACCTAAGGTTACGTGCGCTGTCGATGCAACAAGGGTTGCACAAATAAAAAGTGTAAATGTCTTGCGTCCGTTTATACGTGTAACAGCAAGTGCCACAACAGTGCAACTTGCTCCAATATAATAATTTTCTTTGTTTTGTGGTTTCAATGTTTTGAGGTTTGTTATTAATATTTTGTCACATAAATAGTACCTATATGTCACTTTTGTTTTTTTTACTTATTTGTTAGTAGTAATAGCAATGTTATGTTGTACCTATAAGTAAACTTTATTTTCGACCAAGAATTATTTTGCTATCCTAAACTAAATTAACCAAATGGAATAGGTTAGTTTACATACTAACCAACGAGTTATTACTATATACGAATATTAAGTTCACACTTTATCCAAATACTGTGGATAGTTTGTAAACTAGCCAAAATCACCGGTTAATTTGTGTGCTTTTCTTGTGGGTTGTACTTTGGCGATAAATCTTGTATAGTTTGTAAACTAGCTCTATAGTATGCAAACCAGCCAATATTCATAGCTATTTTAGTAGAAATATGATTTTCCATCAAAATAGCCAGACATTTGGATAGTTTGTATACTATCTAGCTAGCCTATAAACTAGCCAAGTAAACACTTTAACCGTAACTTATACACTACCACCGCATAAAATACTACATCGTGGCATTACTTTCGATTATGTGTTATTTTAATGTTTGTCAAAATGTGAATTAGTACCGAATTTGCCTCTGATTCAAAATAACCTGCGAATGCACCACCACTGATACAAATTACCTTCTCATGGATCTACTATCAATCTGAAGCGAATTTGTAGAATTTTCCACCAAACTCAATCGCCACCGAACGGAAATACCACCGATCTGCTTTTCTTTACAACCCTAGTATATTCAAAATTTCTACTTCTTTTTAACATTAACATAAATTCCTGCGAAAGTATTAATTTAGAGAGAAATTCAAATTCCTGGTCGTTCTCGTAAGATGTGTTGCAGCAACTACTGTCAGATGTGGATGCTGGGCAAGTAGTGGTTAAACTCAGGCTGTTGTAGTCCACATCAATGGTAGTTCACGTCGGATGTAAATGCATGCGGTGGTAAACGAAATCGGTGTTAACCGAGGCAGGGGTAAAGTCGTTAGTAAACCAAGTTGATTGTAAATTTAGTCGAGTTTAAATCTATGTCGGTGTTAATCTACATCGGTAGTACAGAGATAAAAAATAAACTCGATCGCTCTGTAGTTCGCACTCACTATATAGATCTTCCCTGTATACTAAGCTGGTTTTCAACCATTTCTGATAATATTAGCTTACTCCCTTATTCAATTCTGCGTATTCGTTATTATTGGCTATCGGAGCATTTCTAAAAAATAGATTGTATATATCTATTTTTACTTCCTTTTACTGTAAAGGAAGTATTGGATTCACCCCAAAAATTCGAAATTGAGTTTTCAACGGATCTTCACGTTTTAGAGTCCCCTGATCCCAAAAAACATATTTTTTTTCATTGGTCTGTCTGTGTGTGTGTCTGTGTGTGTGTGTGTCTGTCTGTGAACAGAATATCTCAAAAACGAAAAGAGGTATGGCGTTGAAACTTCATATATAAGTTTTGTGTACTATGTAGATGAGACAGCAAGCTTTTGAAGAAAATCGCATAACCGGAAGTAGGTGTTTACTCTTGTGATTTTTCAGTTTTTTTCGATTTTTTCAAAAACGGCTCTAACGATTTTTTTTAAACTTTACATTTTTCTTACATTTTTAATGTGTATTGATGTGAGATAGGTGATTTTCCAGTTGAATACTTCTAAAGTGGGTTTCTTTTGTTTTTTTGTCTTTTTTTTTTTATTAACTCCTATTTTAAATAAAACACCCGGTGTATTATTACATTTTTGAATTCACCTTAAAATTCTAGAGAAAATTTGTCTCTTCAACTAACACTCGATTTTGTACCGTTTTTGTAGAATTTGTAATTTTTGAAAATTTTTAACAAATGGTTAAAAATTAAAAATGCAATTTTTGACTAATTGTAAGATCACTGTAAAAGGAAGTTGTGTGAGTGTATCACACCAGATTTTTAATTTTCAAATATCATTAACATTGAACCATTTCTGTTTTAGTTTTCATAGCGGCACAATGCTGTGTAGATTCTACACTGTAGATGATTTATACTGCCGTGACGCTTGCGCATATACTGGAAGAACTAATAAAATAATTTATGAAAAATAGCAAGAAAATAGCATAGAAACATGAGATTAATTTTTAAAGGAACTAAGTCTGCACAACGCCTTATTTGTAGACTGTTCTTCTTCGACGAGGAAGCTTCACGACTTAGACTTTCTTGCGGTAGCTTTTTACTTCCTTTTACGATAAAGGAAGTATTGGATTCCTTTAATAATTCGAAATTGAGTTTTCAACAGATCTGGACGTTTTAGAGTCCCCTGATCCCAAAAAACATTGGTCTGTCTGTGAACAGAATATCCCAAAAACGAAAAAAGGTAAGGCGTTGAAACGAAAAGAGACGGTGAAACCTCATATATAAGTTTTGTGTACTATGTAGATGAGACAGCAAGCTTTTGAAGAAAATAGCATAACCGGAAGTATGTGTTTACTCTTGTGAGTTTCAGTTTTTTAACTATTTTTTTCAAACTTTACATTTTTGTTACATTTTTAATGTGTATTGTTGTGAGATAGGTGATTTTCCAGTTGAATACTTCTAAAATGGCATTCTTTTGATTTTTTTCTATTTTTTAACTCCCATTTTAAATAGAACTCCCGGTATATTATTACATTTTTGAATTCAGCTTAAAATTCTAGAAAAAAATTGTCTCTTCAACTAACACTCTATTTTGTACCGTTTTTGTAGAATTTGTAATTTTTGAAATTTTTGAAAAATGCTTAAAAATTAAAAATAAAATTTTTGTAATTATAAAATCACTGTAAAAGGAAGTTGTGTCAGTGTATCACATCAGATTTGTATATTATATAAGCTGCATCACTGATAGGTTGGTGTACTTGAAAAACACTGGATCGCTTTTTTGAGCGATAAACTTACGAACAATTTAAACGCATTCTTATGAGAATTCTTGAACAAATAAATTCAATGATGATTAAAAACGAATTATAAATTTTGAATTAGAAATTTCTATTTTCACCTAAAAATCAGCCGTCTTAGCTCCAGTTAAATGCTAATAATTAATAGTTTATCATAAGACATTATCTCGTTATACCTTTTTATCTTCACAAGTTTTGGTTCAAAATACAATAAATCTTGCATAACTGTTGGCTGGTTGTTGACTAAGTTTATTGTATGTGGCAATTTTTTTATCAGAGAAAAACTTTGTTCCGTTTGTATTGATAAAATTGTGTTGTATAACCAGAATTTCAGTTCAATTTCAGTTTCCCTATGGTAATAGCCTCACAATGAGTACATTGCTTAAGTCAATACTTGGTCTGTTACACACTTTTAAGGTCACCCTTTATACATAGCAACATAATACACAGGAAAATGCGGAGATAATTGGTAGAGTAATTCAAGCAATCTTAATTTTTTCAGTTCAATCTTCCTCTTCTTTTGCATCTCTCTCCCAACGATTAGATAGTTGTTCTTGTTTAAATTTTGCTATCATCTCTTCCATGGATGCCCTTTATCTGTTTTTCCTTCTGGTTTATTCTCTCTTTTCGTCGAAATCTATTCTACTCCATTCAGTTTAACTTGAAGATTTGTCTAAACTAAATTAAATTATGAGCTTTGTTTGAAGGGAAAGATGTCGAACACTCCTTTCTCTAAGAATTCAAATCTGAACACAGAAATTCTGAACCTGATGAGATCCATGAAATGGAATCCCATAGAGATACTAAATATTTTGTAGAATGTAGTGATAACAATACGAAGTCCAAAGCGGAGGTATGGAAAGCGATGACAGAATATATAGTTCGACTCGAAAAGCAAAAAGATAAGAGTGCCAAATCTCTACAGTTCCACAATGGATGTGAATACAAGATGAATATTTTAACAAGTGAGGGATTGCCAAAAGATTAGCTGTTCCATATCATCAGGAATAAAATGGTATTGTAGAAAGAAAGAATCGTATGTCTTCCAATACCGCCTGATTCTTTCTACGCTTAAGTAGTCAACACTAGGAACTATATCTGAAATCGTCTACCCACAAAAATCTTGAATGTTTGAAGACCACTGGAAGCATGGACATTTCCCTTAGTTATGCTGAACGGTCCAAAGTACTATATAGTATCTGGCAGTGGCGTAACTAAGATTTTGCTCTGGGGGTGTTCCGGGAGAGTGATCAATCTTAGAATAGGAATTTAAAAAATCTGTAAAGGACTTTACCCAGAACCTTCCTCGTGGAAATTGTGACACTAAATAATTTTAAAGCTCTAATCAAGTTAGGGGTAAAAATATCTTCACGTTTCTAATAAGTTAAATAAATTTTCAAATAAAAAACATTACCGTTGGTGAATTTCGAAGGGCCAGCGGATGCGTATGCAATCCCAATGATTTGCAAGGAGAATGGGCTATTTCTACCTGCGCATTTATTCTGCATCTTTCGGGTCCCATTTTTGGCAACAATAAAGCTTGCGATATGTACAAATTATTACTTGTATCTATTGCTAAGTTAAATAAAAAATAAACAAAATTTTATTTTTTAAGGTGCTCACCCTGTATATATTTGTCTAAAATTTTCTCGGTTTAAGATATATAACGTGTATGCAAAATACTGTCTTCCTCCAACAAATAGTTTTTAAATTATACCGCCAACAGACAGACAGACACACAGACAGGCAGACAGACGGAATTGAGAAAACCTGTTTTTCGTCATCTAGGGATCCTGAAACGTAAAGATCGGAAGACATCTCGGAAGGTGATTTTTTGGCGATTACAAATATTACAATACTTCCTTCGTCTTTCAGACGAGGAAAGTAAAAAAACGAGCGTACCATAAAGTATAGTTGATTTCATTTCTACAGAACTTGCGGTAGGTCTTGAGAATTTCTTTAAGAATTTATTTTTTGCTTATTAACCAAAAGAAGTCAGAAATAATTTTTTCTTAAATAAATAACAACTTAGCTTGCTTGTAAAACAAAATTGCAAGACATTGCATGTCCTTGAAATAACTCTAACCTATGAAAACGTTAATTGTCATTTTGACTGTAAAAAATTAGTTAAATCACGGCCCACTGCAAATCCTATAGAAATGAAAGCAACTATACTGTTTATTTATAAACAATTTAAATCATTACAATTGTAATACAACTTATAGTAGTAATTCAAGTTTTCTTGGTTGTTTGCTAAGTCGTTTATAATTGCATCTATACATTCTATACGTTCACCTGCAGTTCTCTGTGAATGGAGAGCATTGCCAATCCATTCAGCCTATATTGCGATGTTGTATTTTGGAGGTAACTCTTAATCCTGTTTAAGGTGGAGAATGATCTTTCAGCTGTTGCAGTTGACACAGGAATCGTTGCAAGGATTTGCAGCAACTTGAATATGTTTGGAAACATGTCCTTATTGCACGTAGCTAGCGCATCCATTGCTGTTTTATATGGAAGATATTGTAAAATGTTTCCATTTCCGGTATAATTTGAACTCCACAATCACGTCCGAAGGAGATCGGATTTTAAAAATGGTCAAGTCCGAATTGCAAATGTAATAATTGATATTCAATTATACATTACTAAAATGTAATTTTATATTTTTTGTTTAAGACGAATTTTAGCTATTCCTAAAGCCTCTGGGGGGTGTTCTGACACCCATATCACTCCCCATAGTTACGCCACTGGTATCTGGTCTTCGAAGAAAATAAAAGTCGTAACGTGGAATTCACGGAGGACTTTCGTTTTCATTTAAAGAACGACATTGTTGCTATTCAAGCGATTGATCAACAATCATTCACTGCAGATGCGATGTTATGCAGACATCGAATTATTTTCAACGACCGAACAGAAAAGTGATGACGAAAGAAATTCCAGTACTATTCCCGGGCCGAACTGATATTATGGTACAGGTTGTGGTCAGTCGGTATTTTTAAGGACGGACTTGAAGGGTAAGCCGAACAAGCAATGCCAACTTGCTTTGTATCAAACAGGATCCGTAGAAATTACTAAACAGATATTTCTCTCGGAAATTTCTATGAACAATGCAAATGGTGGATACTTCTGCAAACGAATGGCTTCATGATAAGACGAAGTCGATATTAAAAACCGATATTTGGACACTCGTCAATTGTTCTCAAGGATGTAAAATTGTATGCAGGAAGGTGCAATTAGTAGCTCAGGGTATTAGTGAACAACTCGGAATTTATTTCCTAGAAACATCTAATCCATTAACCCGATTCAGTTGCATACTTGTTATTGCGTTCCTCGCAGCTCAACGTGGAATGCCAGTTAACGAGTTCGATGTCGTAACGGCATATCTAAATGCAGAGCGCGAAGATGAAGTTTCTGTGGAATCACCGGCTAGCGTCTAGCTTTAGTGGGACATGGGCTGAGTTTTACTCTCAAAGCGTGTGAAAGTCAATTCGGTAGAGACGTATAAGATATTACAATTGTTTGTGGTGCGGTACTGAATTTATTCCTCTAGCATAAAGATGTTGCTGAACTCACCTTACTCTCATCTGCTTGGTGCTTATTTCGCCTAGAAACGCATCTGAACATTCACTTTACAAACCTCAGATAAATACAGTGAAAACTTGATACGTTATATGGAACACATAAAAAAAGTACAGATAAAATAATCAGCGGGCAGCCGGAGCGATCTCGTTATTAACCTATTGTTACGGGGTGGCTAACCAGTAAAATTTCATTGACGAATTCAAAGAGGCGTTGATACCGTATCTACAAGAGTAGATGATAGACATGCAGGAACTACACAATAGCAAAGAGGTAATATTTAGCGTAATACAGTGGTTGCTGGTAAATAATGCCGAGATGAAGGCAAGGCTGATCTTCAGTTTGAATTAGCGAGGCTTGGAGTCCCAGCTCCAGAAAGGTTGCTGAAATGCTGACCCATAAAGGAAGTACCAAAGTCAACGGTAAATGGGGCTAAGCGAGAATCAGGTTCAATCAAGATGGATTTTTGAAGTCCGACGGTAACTCACTTAACGGCAAACGAAAGCCCAATGGTTTAAATACTACAGAGGGGTAATTATCCAGTAATAAACCGAAAAGTCTTCACGACAAAAATATTGCTTCTGTAGCTATTGCACTACGTAAACTAAACGCGTAAGTCGGAGTGGCCACAAATACATGTGCGATTTGCTTGAGAGTTCTTTACCTTCTCTGGGCAAAAACGAAAAAAATCTCAATTTTCTCCAGCGCAGCGGCGCAAGCTGAGCGTAAAACGCCTGCACCACCAGCAGCCTCCTTGCTCGAGAACGAGACTGCCAACTGTATCGCGCATCAACAAGCCGCGACATCAATCGGACCCAAAATATAACTCCTACCTTCCTTCTTCGATGTAAAAGCAAACTGCAATAAAATCACACAATTTTCTTGGATCAGGAGAAGATGTATTGTTGGTTATAATCTCGGTCGATGACGTCTTGGTTGCCTCTTGTAATTCAAAAGTAATACTTGAATTTGGAATTAAATTAGCCGAACATTTTGAAATTGAGGACTTCACGAGAATTATAAAATGGTGTGTCAGGTCTTCAGGACTTGATATTATGTTAAAAAAAGATACTGTAGCCCTTGACTCGAGGGGAAGTGTTAGATTTTAGAATTAACAATATGTTTGTACATGTGAGTCGTATTTTGTAGTCGGTGTGTTCATTCGCTTGTTAGTTAGTCGTGCCAGTTTAACTTTAAATACATTTTAGAGTATTTACTTTAGCACCCTTTTATTTTGTGTTTGAAAATATTGCAGTCCCTCATTTATTAGTTTTTCGTGATTATAAGCCTTTGAATAAACGAACAATTTAAATAGACTACGTTCTAAATATTTCTATCTAATCCAACCGAAAGTTTTTAAGGGGCCTAGTGCAGCTCCTAAAATCTCGGGGGTAACAGGCTAGTCGGTGCCGATGCATGTGTGCATTTGGATGTAAAATTTCATATCATAGAGGGTGGCGCCCTTTTGTGATTTATGGAGTGTTACTTGTGGTAATTACGTGGATCAATCGAAAGGATGGAATATTAAGATCTGTCACAGATATTATTGCTTGAGTAGCTTTGCAATGGAGTTGTATGCAGTTCGATGGTGCAGCTGAGTTGGGCACTGTTTCATTGTTGATATTACTGCATTGATAGTAGAGATTTGTCGTTTGAATCTCTGCTCATTATTTATACCGCGTTAGTGCACTATCGTACCTTCGAATGGCGAACATCAGGCGAGATGATTGCTAACCCTTGATCTGATAAGTACCTAACTTGTCAGTGATCCAGAAAGTGTACCTAGATAACCTGGGGTGCTCACTTCCCACAAATGCCTTGCAATTTTAGTGTTCTGTAGCGGGGGCAACCGTAGATGCAAATCACGCTGATATGAGTTGGAGCTCATTGGTCTAGTTAGCATTCGGATAATAGGCACTAGATGCGGTAGGCATCCGCTTTGCAGATATTAGAGGCGTCTTATCGACAGCGAACCTGAAGAACATCCCTGCCCGAGACATTCTACTAGATGTTACGTGAGAGCTCCACAGGGGCCGCAAAACCTCCTGTAAGTACTATGATCCCGAACATGTACTGCTCAATGTCGTAATATTTGTTTATTCTTGTTTGCATGCCTGATGGTAAAATTTGTCTGTTTTGTGTTTACGAGAGAGTTTGTGTGATAACATGCTAGATGTAAGGGGGCGTTGCTCTTCTTGCTTTTCCCGGTGTCGTGTTTCTGATCCACAACCCTTAGATCGAAGGAGCGTTATGGAATTTTTGGTGATTTGCCATAATATTCTATGGTTGAAGAAGGTAGAACGGTAAACATAAATAAAGTCGAAGGATTAGATAAAATCGTAAGATGCATTCGACTGTATAAAATAATATAAATAAAAATGGGAGCCCAGGTGTTGGTGATGTTTTCGAATTTTCAAATTTTGTAAATAGCGCGTAACTTTAGTCAAAACAAAGCCAATTGAAGTGTATATTAACATATAAAGTGATGCAATTTCCGATGTTTTACGTTAAATTTAAACGAGATTCCAGTAAAAATAAAGTAGGTCACGATATCACAACTGCAATTAAAATAACGTCCAAAACACAGTTATTAGAAACCCTTTTTAACGTACGCCATTCATGCAGCCTTCAGTGTTAAAACCAAGAGGGCCATTAACGATTGTTCTTTTCTAGACGATTCAAAAAAATTATCTTTTTTAACGGTCCAATTGAGTTATCTGTTTTGGATTCTCACAGAACTAAGGCCATCGCTCAACCGAACGTTCTGCGATAATGCGCTGACATTAATTTGTTCTTTGTTCCTTAGCTTGATAACTCATCACGAATTGCGGCCAAGTGGCAAGTGTGAGATTTCAGTTGACGAGCGGCTATCTTTATTACTCGGAATTCCATATTTTCAGCAAGCGTACTAACTCCGTCGAGATAAATTGTACTCGAGGAGGATAAAAATAAACAGACATGGAAACGACTCCGGCCTTAATGGCGCTGAAATGCCGGAAAATGCCGTTGCGGCCTAATCGCCGGTGCAAAGGACAAACGGCGGAAATAATTATCCTTAATACTTTTTATCTGGACTACCACCAACATTAGGTTCATTTTAGATGCACTGATAGACAGCAATAAATGGCAAAATTGCTCGGTTCGCCATCATCTGTCTGAAATTGTTCGTTTCCAGCATAATCAAATTCTGGTTTTTGAACGGGTCATGTTTCTATTTTTGATGAGCTGTCGTATGCCATGGCATTAATTCTCATAATAAAATGTAAAAAATAGCAAAAACCAAAAAAATGTAGGTAAAGGCTGAGATATTTAACTTTGTTAACAACAAAATATGAATAAAATTAACAATTTTCGGATTTTTTTCTTATAATAAAAAGTGGGAAGACTCGAAGCTCAAATTTTTCTAATACATAATAAAATGCCAACCAAAAGCCTTCTTATGTAAAGACTCTCCTTTTTTCTAATAATATAATGTCACACAATGTTCTTGCGGGAAGACTCAAATTACAATTGTTGCAAACAAGATTAACAAAAAAAGTCTTCTAATGAAAAGATCTAAAATCTTGCAGATAGTAAAATGCCAAAAAGCAGAGGTCACAAATGACGCTGAAAGTATAATGTCAAACACATTGACAAAATGATAATTTTAGGCAGTGGCTCGTATATCAATTTTTTTATCATATAGATTGCTAAAAAATAACAAAAAGTCTTATGTGGAGACCACAAATATTAAAAAAGTAGAATAATTTTCATATGCAATTCCTTGAATCTCGATATTCTCTAATTAGAAAATAACAACAAATCATATATAATAAAGACACAAAAATTACATTTTTTTGTAAAATTCTTTTTTGTTTCTCGCTTAATAATGACATCACCTTAATTTGGGACCGGAAATTTTGACATTCAAATCCCGAAATTCGTGTTTCAAGTTCAGAAATGTTGATGTCATGTGACCTCTAAATTCACAATTCCGATTATTTGGTGAATCAGCATTTTCTTGCTGTGTCTAAATAGAGAATGACAATTTTTTCTTACATTTTGTTCATATTTACATGCAATAGGTTATAATATTAGTGTAGGTACTAACATCGTTCTATTTAAATTTCGAACGATCGCAGCTAAATTTTGTTAATTTTGCGAATTGTATTATTTTAAAGGCATTTGTTAAAAGTTGAAATTATCACACTAGTGAAGATTTGATATTAACTACCTAGTTATCAAAAATGTTGGCCTTTACTCAGGCAAGTTTTGGATATCCGGTTAATTTAGCATGCCGATAACGCAGTGGCATAGTAACAACAATAAGCTGAAAAATCTTACAGCAGTTGAAATTAAAAAGATTTAATTTGTGTTTAAACATGAGTTCGATGTTTATTTTTTGTAGTAACTGAATGTGTTTTAGAAGTAATTAAATAGCAAGTAGCAGAAGACAAAGATTAATAATCATTATCCATAATTAAATATAGCAATCGAGCATGTTTTTACCATTTTCGTTTCCTTACTTTGTGATGTAGTTTTGGTGGAGAAAAGCTAGTACCTAGTACCTAGATTGCATTTGTAAAATACAAATTCTAGAATTCTCATCAATATTGTATAATGAAATTGGTCTGATACGAGGGTCGCGCAATATGTTGTCTTCTTTAATATCAATCAATTGAGCTATAGATCTGGGCATGCGTACTCAACTCTTGATTTTTTGATTTTAGTTATTTTCAGCTTTTACCATTTTCAACTTTCGACCAATGTTACCACTTAATGACTAGAGATGGGCAGATATGCTGCAAAGATAGTGCATATATGCACTGAACTATGCAACAAAAAAGTTAAGATATATGCACTCAACATGTAATAACATATCCATATAGGCACTAATATATGCACTAAGAAATATTACTTTTTCTAGGATAATTAAAGAAAGTTCTCAATTTTTGAAATTGTTGCTTATTAATTATTAGAACTATGTATATATTTATAAAAACGAAGTAATGTAATTAACAATAAAACAATAATTATTATATTATATTGGTTATTTATAAACCCGTAACACTTAAAAAATACAGCACACCAATTAAAAATAATCTAATTTTAGAAATTGTTACAATAAATAATCATATGTTTTTCAATTGTCTCTATAAATTATGGCGCTTATCTTCTAATATGGATTTGTAACTTGAAAAGCTTCTTTCTACGCCACAAGATGTGATAGGGCAATATTTAAATAAGTGAGCATTTTGAACAGCAAAATTTGGTTCGTCAACGTCATTTGTAAACTGGCCATTTAAAATGTCTCTAATAGATTTTATAGCTGACAAACCAGAATTTTTTAAATTAAATTGTCAAATTTGTCGCATATTTTTTTACAAACTTCGTTTTTGTTTTTGCTTAAACTAGATTTTAAATCTTCTATTAATTTTAAAGATTCTATAAGAAGCAAATTTTGAGATACCAATTTCATAATAATAGTGGAGATATCTGAAAAGGGTGCTTTTATGAAGGAGAGCTGAGATAGTAACTCTGGAGCTTGCAAACCTTTTTGACAGTCTGCGTTAAAAATAAGTCCTGCTTAAAGTTTTAAAACTCCTATTTCAGCTTGTGTTTTTTTTAACAAATATTGGAAAATTTATTGTCTAATATAAGAATTAATGGGAAAAAATACGCAAATATGCACTTTCATGCTCTTACCACGTCATATATGAGCTAATAACCGAAAACGCCTTATATATGCAAAATATGCAAAATAAAATATATTTTTTTGGGATCTAGACGTTGAGAAACGTGCATATTCTTAAGAAAAAGCTTCTCATGCACAATAGCAAAAACTATTCAAATACGCATTTGCCCATCTCTAGTAATGACACTGTAGGCGAATTGTAAAAATAGTCGTATCATATTGCTGGACGGGTTGCATTTAATACCTTTAATTGTACAATATGATTGTTTATTTATAGTCGAATATCGATTATTACGTTTTTTATGTCAGTTCTAATCAATTAATTAAAATATAATGTTGATTTATTGCAAGCCTTTGTCGAAAGGCAGTTTTCGATTTGTCGTATCTAGTTGATTTACGTTAATAGATTAAAGTTTCTTTACAACTCGTCAATTAAAGTTGAACTTCGATTCTTAGTAGGTCTCCAATTTTTGAAGTTATTCGTCTTAATTCTGCTTAATTAATTAAAAGCGACTTTTGACAAATTATGGAGCCCCGACTAAAGACAGTTGAGTGTTGACTAGTCTACTAAAGTCGAATTTTAATTAGTAGATTTGTAGTGCATACAGTGAACCTGCGCTGTAATGGACTAATTAATTAAATTTGACTTACAACTAGTCATAGACTATTGACTTCCCATCGGTTGACTAAATTGACTTTCCATTACACAAATAATTTTGATCCCGGTTAGCAATGTTAGTTCTAGTATCGACAACCTAATTATTTCGATCATTAAATTTGTAGTATATCAAGCGAATCGGCCTTAATATGGACGAATTAATTAAATTTGACTTAGGACTAGTCATAGATTATCGACTTCCTAACGATTGACTAAAACTAACTTTCAACTAAGTACTCGACTAATTTTGCTCCCGGTTAGTAGGTGTGGAATTTCTGTAATCCGTTAGTTCTAGTATCGACTAAATAGTTAAAATCGACTCTTTGTAACGGGATAGAACGACAACTACGACACACCGAACATGGCACTCCGATGTACTGCCAGTTGGTAACTAGACAAAACAGTAATCACAATAACGCGCCAGTTTGTAACGGTACGACACGATATTTACAACAAGTCAAACAATTCTAAACGACTAGCGCGTAAGCTGAATCACAAAATCGGGATATAACATAGGACTGCTGCCCCAGCCCGTTACAAAGAGTTGTCGAATAACTTCAGTGGAGCGAGGGGTGGTCCGACACGAGATAACCTTGGGCAACGGCCTAATAAACGGAAAGCAGATCTAATATGATAAGGCGCCGCCACGATTTCATACTAGGTAAAAATGCATAGGTGAACCCACCGAGGAAAAGTGGAAGCAGCATGAATTCACCTTTCAACTATAACCTTGGCAGTCTTCTGGTCAGCGAGCCAAATACAGCACCACGGACCTACCTTTCGAAGAACTCATTTAAACAGTTTTCCAAACTTCTTTTACAACTGTAAAATACATACACATATCGCATGCACAATATCATAAAAAAACACAGTTAATTAAACATGAAATGTATTAGCAGTTAAACAGTTAAATAGTTAAATGCATAAAAGTTACATAAAAATGCAAAATGGGTTAGTATTTGTTAAATATATACATTGCGTAAAGTCTTAAGCTAAAAAATATTCGATGAACTTGACATCAACTATTGAAATTACTGGTAAACGGTATCAATTTTAAACTATCGAAATACTGAATCAATTAATAGCAACAAAAGGGGGTATTCAACTAAACAAGTTGCAGTTGCGACACATTTCAATCTGCCACTACGTAAAGTTAAACAGGATCTTAAGAGCTGACGGTAAATGAATTACAATGACAGGTAAACAACTATAATGGTTCAACAAAATGTAACGGTCCAGACAATAAATACAGCAATGGCTGCAGCGTTACGCAAACTGATTTGCACTTTGGCGAAACACCCTGTACACTTAAACTCACACTGTAAAAGTTATTAACAGTATAAGTGGTACCTTTAAGGAGCTTGGCTGAGCGGCAATTGATGTCCCATGCTACTGCACGGCTGCTGTCCCAGACCACTGCGATAAACACGTAAGGGGGACTGCACCACGACGAGAAGCTGCTGGCTGAGGCGGAACTTTGGGATATTATCCTCTAACGAGACGTAATCGAAGCACGCAGCTGGACATTGACAGAATGATAGAAATGATAAGCTATAGATTCGCTAAACAGGACAAGCTGCTAATGAGTTTTCACTGAGAGGTATTATAGGGGATGCCGCTCCACGATAAACGAAAACTCCAAAGCTTACAACGATAAATAACCACGTTACTTTCGCCCCATAGCCAAGGCTACACCACGTGTACTTCAATAAGATGCACAACACTTGCGTTGAAGCGACGGGAGTTCAAATATTTGAAACCAAACATGCGGTACCCCCACACACTGAAGGAACAAAGCGTTAGGCGTTAATTAGCACAAATAAACAACTGCAAAGCCTTGCCCACGCAGGCCTACGCGACCCCGAAGGCACTACTTGCTTCTCTACACGCCGGCGCCGTGTCACAATTGGCGAAAAAGGCGCACTAAAACAGCTCGCATCGAAAGACGAGTGGAGGCTAAAACCTCGTACTTGCTCTCTCGAACGCATGGCAACTGTCCTCTATTCTGGCTCTAATATATACAAGAATTCACGTCGCCAAACAGGTCGAAAAAGAAACACATCTGCGCCAATAGGCCTGAAACAGCAATACCCCAGAATGAGTGCGTTTAAACCCGTTGACCGCAAGCGGACGACTCGACACGCCTAAATACATATGGAATCGTAATTTGGAACGTTAAATTAGCCGTAGGCTCCTAACAATTAAAAATGTCCTTACATCTTGACTAATCATGAAACTGTCTACTAAAATGGGCTTTCGGCTAATCATAGATTGTCTATTAATTATATGTTCTCGACTAAAGTTGACCTGTAATTAGTTGAATAAATAAGGTTAATTTCGATTCATATGTATTTTTGAAGCGTATCAGTCTCAGATTAATTATCAACGACTTTTGAGTAATCGTGGACTGTTGACTAGCGTCAGTTTTAGCCAGTCGACTAAAGCAGACTTTCAATTGATATATTTATAGTATCTGAAATTGATCGGGTCTACTAAGCACTAATTAGTTAAATTTTGCTTACGACTAGTCATAAATTATCGCTTTCTAATCGGTTGAGTCCAGGGCCGTAACTAGGTATAGGCCGAGTAGGCCCCCGCCTACAGGCACAACCGGCAAGGGGCGCCAAAATAGCACTGAAAAAAGAATTCTTTCGTATTAATGAGGAAAAAACAAATAAACAAGTAGTCAATTTTACAAACAAATTAATTTGTAATTATTTTTAGTCTATGTAATGCTAATTGTAATAATCTGACTTGCACCTAATTTGTTCGATACATTTCCTTGTGCATTTTCCAAAGAGAATGTTAGATATTTGCCAGTTTGTAACGGCGTTTGTTTTATAACTCTCACCTATATCATTCATAACGATAACAGCCAGTCTTATAAAGACCACTAATCTGATGTCAACCTTAATTCGTTGGTAAAATAAACAGAAGCACATCAAAATTTGTTTACTAATGAATAAAATGTTATAAGGACTAACGTTTTGATGCGCTTTTGTTTATTTTAACAACGAATTAAAGTTAACCTCAGATTAGTGATCTTTATAAGACCGGCCGTAAAAGTATTAGCTTTTAGCCCGTCGTATAAATGGCCTTATTCTAATTATATTTTTTTAAGTTTTAAAATTGACTGTAATACAGCAGTGACGAGAATAGTATCTTACACAACAAGTTTAAAACAGTAAAGTTTTACTAATCAAATATAGCTATATAGGTTTAGTAAAACTGCTTTTCTTAAGAAGTGTGTAAAGGTACTTATTTTTCTCATTTTGTATTAGTATTTATAAACAAACATGTATATAAAAGTATTATACCACATGTTCATTAAAAAAGTCCATAAGGAGCGGCTGTGGAAATTAAAACGTATGCATAATATGTTGGTAGCACTGGCACTGTAAGTGTATGTCAAATTCGAGGTTATCAGGTTAGCTTTCCCGTCAGTTTTGACACAGACTGACGCAAAACCTAACCTTCTATCTTCGAATTTGACAGTGACATTACCATATAGTAAAGTGTCATTTCTATGCATCAAAGTGCCACTTTATAAAAACGATTATGTTTTAGTAAAATAGCACATTATTATACAAAATGCGAAAAACAATATTAAGTTTTAAAAGCTGTAAGGGTTGGTCCACTGGTTGCACATATTACACATACATTCACTGCTTTGGGCTAATCGCTGGTACAGTGGCCCATTGCAACCATCAGCGGAACACCACAGACCGATTTCGAGAGCTTACTTGTTCTACTACTATAGCATTTTTCGCTACAATCACTTGTCCGCTAGAATTTGTCCAATTTAAGACACTTCTGCGACCCTATACGGTGGCAGAGTTTTATTAAAAAAAGAATTATAGATATCGGCTTGATGCAAGGCTTATATTAGATGCCGATAGAAAAAGCTTGGCGTTTTAAATACAGTGCGGAAATAAAGTAACGGCTAAATTTATTAACTTTGTTAATATTAATTTTTTTTAGATGTAACATATTGAAAATTTTATATTATTGAAAACAACCTAAAAAGTATGTACTACCAAAATCAATAATAAAAAATAGAGGTTGGCATTTGAAAAAAATTGATGACGTTATAGCATGAAAAACAAATTACATAAGAAACTGCAAATCAGCTGAAAATATTCCCTATGGTCAAAATCGCTACACCCTTCGAGATTTTTTCATAAAAATGAATATCAACGAAATTAACGAATTTATTCGTTACTTTATTTCCACATTGTATACTGATTACTTCAAGACGGGGTGACAGTGTGGCTGCGAGTATAGAACCTTATTCTATGTTTATATGTTACTACGCATAATGCAATTATTTGTTCATATTGTATTATTTTATCATATTAACATGTCTTTGCATTTTTAAAATTGAGTTGTACATAACAGAATTACAAAAGGAAATGTTTTCAACGTCTTTAATACAGAAAGCGCCCTGCAAGAAAACCAACTTTTGCTAGATCGAATTATGGTTAAGAGTCTTCAAAATTATCTACAAAATAGGTAAAAATACTTTAATGCTGCTAATAATACTGAAACACTTAGTATTAATGCGAATTATGTGAATTTGGAAATTTAAAAAAACATTGCAGCCAGTGGGATTCGAACTCGCGTTCACTGATAAATACGTATAGTACTTATCGTTGCGTTATAAATGACGCAGAGGCGTCCCGATTGTGGGCGAAATGCGTCTGATTGGTGCCAATGAAAAGATGACGTAGAGACGCAGGTACACCACACGTTTATATGTAGGGATTTATAAAAAGTGCTACAGACTACATAATAATATGTATTTTTTAAATTAAAATTGTGTTTTATAATCTTGTTTTCTATTCTTATTTTATTTGTGTTTTATTTTGTCGGTTAACATGTAGTTGTTTCTTTTTAGAACTTTGGAATTAAAAATGTTGGATTTATTTTTGAATACTTAGCTGTTTGAATACATTACATCATATATCCGTAGATAATAAATGTAGAAAGCATACAGCCACATTAGTATTTTTGTCACATATATCGTTAGTGTACTGAAGGGCGCAACGAGGTTGGCTTGCCTACAATAAAAGTTTGCCTAGTTAGGGCCCTGCGGTTGACTTAATTAACTTTCCATTACTCCACTAATTTTGCTTCCCATTAGTAGGTGTCTAATTTTTGAAATCTGTTAGTTCTAATATCGACTAAATAATTAAAATTGACACTTTGCATATCTTCGGATTGTCGACTAATGTCAGTTTTCGGCTAATCATAGGTTACCTATTAATTATAGGTTGTCGACTAAAGTTGACTTGCAATTACTCGACTAAAAACTCATTTCGATTCGTACGCTTTTAATTTTTGAAGCTTATCTCTCTCAATATTGACTAATTAATTAACAACGATATTTGAGTAATCGTGAGCTGCCGATTAAAGTCAGTTGAGTTTTAGACAGTCGACTAAAGCAGAATTTTAATTGGAATATTTATAGTGTCTGAAGTGGATCGGCTTTAATATGCACTAATTAATTAAACTTGACTTACGACTAGTAATAAATTATCGGCTTCCAATCGGTTGATTAAATTTGACTTTCAAGTACTCGACTAATTTTCCTCACAATTAGTACGTGTCTAATTTTTTTAATCTGTTAGTTCTAATGTCGACTAAAGTTAGTTTTCGGCTAATCATAGATTATCGATTAATTATAGGTTTTTGAATATAGTTGACTTGTAATAAGTCGACTAAAAGCTGATTTCGATTGGTTTATTGTTAATTTTTGTCTATCGGTCTCAATATTAACTAACCAGTTAACAATGGGCAATTGACTTCTATTCATTAGTCATGAGCATGACTAACGTAGACTGTCAAATAAATTCAGTTTTTGGATAATCATAGATTGTCGATTAATCATATATTGTTGAATAAAGTTGACTTGTAATTAGTTAGTCGATCAAAGGCTAACATCAGCGCGTAAGCTTTTAACTTTTAAAGTATTAGTAGGTACTAATATTGAGTAATTAATTGAAATATGCTTCCGACTAACCGAGAGTGTCGACTAAAATTTGTTTTGGTTAATTTGTTGTGTACTCAATACTCATAGGTAGTCGAATAAAGTCTACTCGTAATTAGTCTACTAAAGGCTCATTTCGATTCACATTATTAATTTGTTAAGTCTGTCAGTCCTAATATTGACTACTTAGTTAAAATCGACTTTTGATTAATTGTGAACTATCGACTAAAGCCAATTGAATGTTGGTCAGCCGACTGAAGTCGAATTTTGATTAGTGAATTTGTAGTATTTGAAGACCAATCGGTTCTAATATGGACTAATTAATTACATTTTATCTAGGACTAGTCATAGATCGTGCACTTCCAACCGGTTGATTATAATTGACTTTCAATCAACTAGTCTACCATTGCTTTCGATTGATAAGTGTTGAATTTGTATAACCTGTTAGTTCTGGCATAGTCTAATTAATTACGATAGACGTCTATTTTTCACTAGTTACTAGAATTCGACTTCCACTACGTCTATTACTGGTTGTTATTGATTTATCAACTAAAGCAAAATTTTGTTAGGCCGATACAATCATACTCCAATCCTACCCAAGCTAAGATGATAGAACCTAACTTTCTAATTAATTATTCTTTGTTGACTATTGTGGATTTCAAAATGAAGTCGAATTACATATGCTGCGATAGTTTCCTAAATACACAAGTACCTAATGTGTTTAGCTGAGGACAAGAAGCGTTTAGAGGTTATCTATCGGTAGGGGGTAGTGACTAGACGTGGTTTTTGTAATTGCTGTATTCTCACAGTAAAAATACTAGTGAGATGGGAGCTGAAGAGTAAGTGTTTACTTTAGCTAATTGTATGTAATTTCGTAAAAATATTTTTTTACCAATTAAGATATGTCCGTCCTTCAACGACGCGACTCCTTCTGCTGGATATCAGCCACATTTGGATTTTATTATAGGAACACCACTGTTTGTATAAATATTTTTGCAATCTGTGTCAATATTATTAGATTACAACCGAAGTTGTAAAATTTGCAAGAGTTGAGTCAGAATCGTTGATTACGCCGGAGTTGCGAAACGTTTTCGGTTGCTAGTATCCAGTTTATTGTTAGTTGGTGGTAATCGCCTATCATTCCCCGAAGGCGATAGGTATACACTGTAGTCGATTTTTTGGGCCATCGATAACCTTCGACTCCAGCCCGAGAAACAGAACAAACTGGTATCTTATTGTTATCGAGTGTAACTACTCAATGTTGTTGATCGCGTTTATCGCGGTCATTTAATTACACTGGAATAAAGATTGCGCGCAATGTCATCAAAAATCGAATTATCGCCCACAGAAAATTCCACTCGATAACTACCAGAAGTAAATAGAAACAGATTAAAAATAGACGTGATTGTAAAGGCAAAAGCCGCGTTACGCGTGCTTGATAACCGATTATACATTCATTGCTGTAGTGTACGAATAAATATTTACACCCGCAGAACTTAGCACATGACTCGAAATCGTTATAAATCAGCCTTTTTGCAAAAATAAACAAACATATTATTTAACGGTTGGCGATAAGATACAACCTATGAAGAAATTTAACACAAAAGCCTTGTCGGGGGTTATCATTGCTCTTATCGTGTTCCTGGGCAGGACGAATGGAAGATGCTTGATGCTTGTACAGCTGTCTGTAGATACTACACTTTTTTATTTATGACGTGCATTATTTATTTTATAATCAATCAAAGTAGAATCAGTATACTAATTAGTTCCTCAATAAAAACAAATAATATTTATATATCTGTTTGACAACTTTTCGCTGGGCTACAACCGGCTACATCGCTCCTCTGTAGTCGATGTAGCGAGCACCGTCGCGCTACAAAAATTGCCCGTTCCCATAGTTTGCATCTCTGATTGTAACTTACAGACACTAAGCGGCCGTTCTTTTTATTGTTGCCATGGCTCGCCGTAAATAATGATCTTAACTAACGTCGTGTAATAAAGCGCCTTTTACGAGTCGTCGTAAAATTCTAAATAGCAACACGTTTTATTTAAATAGATCGATTTTATTGCTGATAGGCCATTAAACGCAAATAGGCAAGTACATACACTTTGATACAAAACTCCAGATTGTTTTCGTTTAATTCGTTTTTGATTTTGAATTAATGGGGTTTTAACAACTGCAGCCTTTGGCTGGTGGGATTTTGTTATCGCCCAGCGATCAAGTAATTGCAAAACGCCGCAATACAGTAAATTTCCAGCATTGTGGTTTTTGTGGAGGCTATTTCTAAACGAGTTAATTTAGTTCTTTCAGCTTTGAAATTGCTGCTGCACTCGCTATTTGCGCAATTCCTCAGCTGAGAAAAGTTGAATCAAGCCATGTTACTCTATCGATGTAAATTACTATTTCTAGAAGGTATATCCGTAAATTTAAATCGGTATTTAAAGTTTAAAGGCCCCAATCATTTGTTTTCCTTTTCATTCAGTTACTTCTAGTTTGGAAGGAATTGTTAAAAATACGAATAAATCAATATTATAGTATACCTAGTCCACTTAAAATGGACTTGCTTGCAATTGACTCCCATTTGTAATGGACCGATTACCAAAGTCTCGGATTAGAGAGTCATATAAACCTATGTAAATAGAGTCGGATATTATGGACTCGCTTATAATAGACTAAAAATTCGTTAGTTCATTATATTCGAACCGAATTCCGTTGGTGGAGGTTGGTGAGGTTGGAAGGTGAAGCGACTTCTTCAAATGCCGTAAGATCTCTCTAAACCTTACAATAATTCTTTCAGCAAGGGCAGCGGCGGATTTAAGGGAAATGCCCAGACGGTGAACGTTAAAAGGACCACATTTTTATACACAGAGTGTTCCGAAAAGAATAGTATACCATCTACGTTTATGCCTTAGTAAAAAGAGCACCCTTATGAACAAGTTTGTGGGCGTAATAATAACTTCAAATCGAAGTACATATATATATTGTGAAATTCAAGTATAAAGACTATTGTACCTGAGATACCAAACATGTGAAAATAAAAAAAATCACCTTTATGTCAAGTTAAAGTAAAGGAGCTACCGTTCTCTACACATACTGCAATGGTTTACTGTCCACAGCAATTCCGATTCACTAGTTAACACGAAAATAAATAAGTTCAAACATGTGCACAGAATTAACTATTTTGTTTATTGCAAGAGAGTCAGTAAATGCACTTGATATGAGCAGTATCAATCATAATTTGAGTAAGAAAGGTTGGCATGAGATAAGACAGAATTCAGAAGGGTTACGTTCAGAGTTTCAGTCATAATTAATGTTTGGAATGGCAAATGCAGCTTGAATTATGTAGCTGACAGGGTTGAGTTGAATAATGTCAAACAATGATATGAATTTTAAAATAATACAAAACGTTTTGTGAAGTACAAAAATTGTATGAGCGTTATAAGTATTAAAGGTTTAGAAGCCACAAACGGCAAGGTAACGGAAAGGTGAATCAAAGCAGTACGATGAAGTAAACATTGCAAAGAGCACAGCCAACTTATAAAAAACACAGATAGTTGATGTAGTGCTAATTAAACTCATGTGAATAAGTTCCACTAAAAACTAAGGGATTAAAAATCTGGTATGATACACGCACACAACTTCCTTTTACAGTGATCTTATAATTAACAAAAAAATTGATTTAAAATTTTTTGCATTTGTCAAAAATTACCAATTCTATAAAAACGGTACAAAATAGAGCGTTAGTTGAAGAAACAAATTTTCTCTAGAATTTTAAGCGGAATTAAAAAATGTAATAATATACCGGGTGTTCTATTTAAAATAGGAGTTAATAAAAAAAATTAAAAAAAAACAAACAAAAGACACCCATTTTAAAAGTATTCAACTGAAAAATCACCTATTTCACATCAATACATTAAAAATTTAATAAAAATGTGAAGTTTGAAAAAAATCGTTAGAGCCGTTTTTGAAAAAATCGAAAAAACTGAAAAATCGCAAGAGTAAACACCTACTTTCGGTTATGCGATTTTCTCCAAAAGCTTGCTGTCGCATCTAGATAGTGCACAACACTTATATATGAAGTTTCAACGCCATACCTCTTTTCGTTTTTGAGATATTCTTTCCACAGACACACAGACAGACATACAGACAGACGAATGAAAAAAAATATGCCTTTTGGGTTCAGGGGCTCTAAAACGTGAAGATCTGTTGAATACTCAATTTCAAACTTTTGGGGTGAATCCAATACTTCGTTTATTGTAAAAGGAAGTAAAAAGCAGAGCAAAGTGCTACGTGAATAATTTCAAAGGAAAATATATTTTAGTATTTAAGCAAGAATATTCTATCAAAATTATAGTCCATAAGTAAACATATAAATCAAACCTTATTTCTTATAAACAAATGTAAATCGTTATTGCTAGGAGACGAGAATGTCACTTGCTTAACATCAAATGAAAGCTTGTTACCTTTAGGCTGTGAGCAGTTGAGCTCCCAGTTTTTACAAAATTATTAATAAAGAAAGTTATTTGTTGAGCCTGAAAAGTGTTTTTTTTTTAATATTCATCCGAGTGCAGTCCATCTTTGTGGCTAATTTTCAAAATGATAACAGTGCCCCGTAAAGATAAATAGTCAGCTGCAAGAATCGTCCAAGTGCGACCAACTTTGGGGTTCCTTTTCCGAGTAGCAGAGACATCGGACAGCCAGAACCTTGTGTGCTACATTTGGAGTTGCCCTTCAGAAGAGCCTGGGTGGAGAAATGTGGAGGAGAAAGTCGTCACCAAGCGTGTAATAGCTCTTCATTGTGCAAGCCAGCAGCGGACCACCACTTCGAAAGGTAAACCTCACAGGAAGCAGTTGGAGCAGCCCCGTAGTATTTGGGGTTCTTCAAGTTTCGACGTTTCCCGAGGGGTTGAACGTGATTCCAGCGGCCCAGATCCGTCCAAATTCGAATAATCGAGATAGTGTCCTTTAGATTTGTGGTTGGAAGCCGTTTTTTGCCAGTTTTGCCGGAAATTAAACAAATGCAAGTTTTGGCTTTACCCACGTCGTCTGAAACAAAACAGGTTAGCCGGCAGCCATGTACAGGTAACATATTTAGTAGCATTTACCTGATGCGGTCTTGCCTTTTTCGGTGTTTTAATTCAATTTACGCAAAATTTCGGGGATGAACAAATCATTTTGTGTACATTAAATTTTGAGGTTATAGACCTGTCAACTACGAAGTCACGCATTTGCCATACTGGTTAATGTATCATGCAGCAAAGCAATTATAATACAAAGTTAATGACCCTACTCCCTTGAGACAAGTGTTATATTTTTTATTTCATGCTTTACCGGAGCTATGCCCTATGTAATTGCAAATAAACAAAATACAGAGAGCAATAAACCATTCATTGAAATAATAATTACTACATCTTAGCCCTGAGTTTGACATAAAATTCAAATATTAAAGCCATTTGATTTATAAATTGTGGTGATTTGCCCTGATTAATTATTATTTTTATTTACTAGTGCCTTCTTAATAGGTAGTGTTTAACAAGTTTGTAGAAACATTTAAATAAGATTTCAGTACCTACATGTTTTCCAAGCCTGCAGAAGATATGAAGCAATTTTTTAACAATATTGAAGTACCTTCGCTTGCAATAAATGTATCTAATTTATAGCAACTTTTAGTATCAGCTTCAATAAGCTTGCTCAGACGTCAGGAGTACATTTGTAAGAAGATTTCAAGACATTTTCACCAGTTTTTCTTGAATGTTCTGCTGGTGCGTAGCAAATTTTCAAGGAATTCATGTGTCGAAAATATTTTAGAAAATTTGTACGAATTTTCAACAAGATTTAAGTAAATTTATATTTATATAAGTTTTTGGTTTTTTCCAAGTTCCATTAATATTTTAGCAATAAATTTTTGAGTCAGTTTTGGCAATACCTGTTTCAATTAGTTTGTGAACTTGTGGCAATTTTTTTCATTAAATGCAATAAATTTGTAGCAAATTTTCAGAGCCTGTAATTTTTTGCCAGTCTTCCAACAAAATAGTATTAAACCCTTTCTCAAAGTTGTACACTTTTATAAACAAATTTAGTCAGTGTGTGGTTATTTATGCAACGAGCAAACTGTAAACTAGGCCAAATTTTGGTAATTTTATTCTGGTAATTTCAGTTTTAGTTTTATTTTACTATTTGCGCCGGGTAAGCTTAGATGCCCAGGGTTCGATTATTTACTCAAATGTATACTAGACACAAAAATAACACAGTAAAATAAATTATATATTGTTGTTAAATATTTACAAATCAATTCTGAAATAACGTATGTATACAAGAATTATAATATAATACTCATTCGGGGCCGCGTTCGATGCTTCTTGGTGGTTTGAGACCCTACGTACACTCCTGGTAGATCGGCCGATGTCCCTGGTCTGGATAAAATAGGCTTGTTATCACGCAGTAGTTCCAATGAACGGAGTTTCTGTAAACTAGTAGGTTAGATTTACGGGGCAAGGTGGCGGTGTTTACATTTCGCTGTCTTGTAAATGTATATGACGTTCACGATCTTTTCTCAACAGAGCAGGCTATGATAGGGTGCAGTTTTTGTTGGTACCGTTTAGTAATAAATAGCTATGACAGAAATAGGTTATGTCATATTCAATTTCAGGTTATGGTTTTGAAAGAGCTTCACTGTTGTCATTTAATTGCTCTTCTATATAATCAAATTCCGGAAAATCGTTGATGTTTCTTTTCAAATTCTTTATTACGTTTGCAAAATTTACTAGGATCACTTCTTGTTTTTCCAATTCTGAAAATAGTTCTGGAAATATACTAAAATTATTTTTTTATAAAAGTTACTGAAGTTTACAAACACTGTGCTGTTCATTTAGTATTTTCTAATCCATTTTAAAGTCTTAAAATACATTTATTAGTAAAGACATGTTGTAATAACGATTTGTTTATATAAAGTTTGAATATGCTTCATAGTACAAATTTGTTCTAACGTTTAAAATGAAAAATTATTATAATTATATAAAACTTGTTAGGAGAAAATCAGCTAAATCTTTTTAATTATTTTTATTTTGAAACAACTTGGTTAGTTCATTCTCTTTTCAATAACCTGCGTGGGTTATTCAGTGACGAAAGAGAAAGGAGAAATAAAATCAAGCATTAGTCAGGTACACAAAATGTAAATTTAATATGTTACGTTTCGCTGCATTATAGCAGCTTCTTCAGACAATTTATAAGAATAAACAGGGACATTCCTTAGACAAATTGAAAATTACATGTACTGTCTTAACATTAAAAATAAATTTTATGTAGGAGTGAAAGAGTTTTCTCTAATGAAAGTTAAACAACTAAATTTTGAAAAATTTTGTCATATATATTTTTTTGAATAAGGGGGGTAAGAATTCCAAAAAGCTAACAATAGAAGAAAAATTCAAAAAGGAATGGATAGCACAGTAATCACATTTTAAAATCTGTGGAAAAATAAAAATAATTAATGTAACATCAAATCTTTGTCTGCTATACGAAGTGACTTACTACATTTAATAATAGGAGAGGGCTCCATTTCGATAACAATTAAGGTGTTATTACAGGTACAATACGGTCTTTTCTGGACATGAAATAATAAAATAAACCCATAATAAATAGGAATTGGATATTGTAAATTGTAACTATTTAGGAACCCATATGGGGTCTAAACCAGATCAGCTGGAATGAAAGGGAATTTATTATAATTCATAATCAAAGCCAAAGCAAAACAATTTTACCTGTAGTAAGATTACAATGGATAGATTTTCGACCAATCTTAGTGAATTATATTTGTTCACATCGTTTAACCAGTGTTGTAAGGACTGTGTTGAAGCTCTTGATTTGGAGAGCGAAAGATGCAGTAGTTTTGCTACTACTGCACCTTTCGCTCTCCAATTTACAATTTACAATATCCAATTCCTATTTATTATGGGTTTACTTTATTATTTCATGTCCAGAAAAGACCGTATTCTACCTGTAATAACACCTTAATGGTTATCGAAATGAAGCCCTCTCCTATTATTAAATGTAAGTCACTTCGTATAGCAGACAAAGATTTGATGTTACATTAATTATTTTTATTTTTCCACAGATTTTAAAATGTGATTACTGTGCTATCCATTTCATTTTTAATTTTTCTTCTATTGTTAGTTTTTGGAATTCTTATTAAAAAAAATAAATAAAAATATTTGACAAAATTTTTCAAAATTTAGTTGTTTAACTTTCATTAGAGGAAACTCTTTCACTCCTACATAAAATTTATTTTTAATGTTAAGACAGTACATGTAATTTTCAATTTATCTAAGGAATGTCCCTGTTTATTCTTATAAATTGTCTGAAGAAGCTGCTATAATGCAGCGAAACGTAAGATATTAAATTTACATTTTGTGTACCTGACTAATGCTTGATTTTATTTCTCCTTTCTCTTTCGTCACTGAATAACCCACGCAGGTTATTGAAAAGAGAATGAACTAACCAAGTTGTTTCAAAATAAAAATAATTAAAAAATTTTAGCTGATTTTCTCCTAACACGTTTTATTAATGAACCAAACAGCTGTTGCCCAAAATTAACTGTTTTTTATTATAATTATAGTTTCTGTATTTAATTTTCGGTAAAATCTGATTTATTAAGCTAATATTGCTCATTATTGTTTCTTTAAAACATAGTTTCAAATGTGAATTCTCCAGGTAGTACTTCCCGGTTCATCATTAATACTATCTGATTCCGAATCTGATTCTCCTAGTGAAATAATGAAAGGAGGAACATTTTCAATCGAACACGTTCCCATATGTTTTGCCCAGTCTTCCGAAATTAGTTTTGCACAATGATTACAATAATTTGCCACATGTCGGTGGTACATTTTGAGAGAGCTTCACGCTATAAATTCGAAACCCTTCTTTATATGAAGGCTGGGAATTCATGTGCTTATTATAGAAGCCTTTACATTGCCCCCAAGCCATTTCAATCGGGTTAAACTGACAATGGTACGGGGGCAACCTACGAACTTCAAAACCGTGCTTTATCAAAGTTCCGTCGGTCAGGTAACGTTTTTGTTTATCTGCTAATAAATGTTTTACTAATTCCCACAACCCCTTTTTTGTTAATTTCGATCCAAATTGCATCCCTTGTTCAACCAGCCATTTGCCCTTTCTTACTAGAAAATGTGGGTGGTTTGTCCAACTGCACCGAATGATACGGTACATTGTCCATCACCACCACACATTTACCTTGCAGCTTGGCCAATGCAGGAATGAGCTGATTAATCACCCATTTTTGAAAAATTTCTCCATTCATTGTTTTATGATAGTGTCTAGCATTGTTAGCAAAGTCGAGTAGCAAGTCACATCCCTCCAGAAAACCAAATTTTGTTCCCGCGTGCAAAACCGTAAAGCGTTTCACCTCACTTTTAATTTTGGCTGGGTTACTTTTCAAATCTGTTTCATGTAACTATTGATGAATCGAAGACCCATTTTGGTAGATCCGTGTTTCGTCAAGGTATACGAAGACAACGTTTTCACTAGAATTTTGAAACTGCAAATATCTTCGTAGAAATTTAATTTTGGCTGCAACGACATGTTTCGATTCACATAAAATTTTGCGTCCATCGACTTTTTTATATTTGTAACCCATTGATTTGATAATTTTGAATAAAGAAGTTCTTCCCCCTGTAAATTCCAAATTTGCTTTCGCTTCCGCTAATAATGTATCTAAAGTAAAATGTTCATTTTTCGAAGTATAATACCAAATCAATCGCTGCAAATCTTCTCTAAAAATATAATTTGTGAATTTGACAGTTTTTGATCGTTTTCCAGAAATAGAAGTTTTCAAATTGTCAGACCCTCCTTTCAAAATTGCTCTTATCATCCAATCCGAAACCTAAATAAGTCACGATTAACAAGAGATGAAAAATCACATATTAAATATTTACCCCAAAAATATCGGTGATTCTGTTTAATTTGCTTCTTCTCCAAGTTCGTGTTCTTCTCGTAGCTGTTATAAGTCTTCTTTATAGCTGCTTTTATGGTTGCTTTTATGATTTTTGGCATTTTGAATAATATTGCAAAACAACGTAATTGCAACAACGGCAAAACATTTGACGTGAAATATTTGAAGTTTACGTCTTGTCAAGTTTGACTTTTATCAAAAAGACCTGCAAACAACCTAATAAAAACATATCATGGCTTGTTCTGTTGAGTAAAGATCGTGATTGCCATATAGTTAAATTTCACGAATACAGGGTTAATTAGTGATGGGCTTATTCGAATGAAAAATAAATCCGGTTATTGAAATAACCTGTGTAACTCGGTTTTCGTTCCAAGTATTCGACTGAAAAATAACCTCATCCTGATATGTAGATACTACGTGCCGTATCTCAGGGACCTGCGAGTGATCGAAATTCTGTAAATAATAAGTCATTCATAACTCATAACCACTAGCAAGGCAGATTAAACTGAAAACACCATTTGAGCGTCTCGCTCTACAGTTTTTTCCCTCGCTTCACTGCGCATTTGTGGTCACTGTGATATGGCAAGTTGACAAGACCTTTTCTACGTATGTACTTGGATTGACCCAAGTGAGGCTCGCGGCTGCTTGTTGATGTTATTAAGACATTTCAGACTCACAGTCGACGAGTTAAATTTATGGGGCCGTTCCTATTAAAGATAACGCTCTGCTGAGTATGAGATTTGCCGAAGCTGTGTTGGTATTAATTTATAACGGCCTAAATTTTTGCTTCGAAACGCGGTTGATTATGCCTAATAGGGATAAACAGAAAGCGAAATAAGATTTTCCAATATCGTAACAGATTTATATTTAATTTTTAATAACTGAGCAGTCGATGTCCATCCGTCGTCATATGCTGTGAACATCCGACAAGAAGTGGATTTCGATGTTTAAAATTTTAAGTGTACGTCCTTAGAACCGCGGAAGGCTGAACATAGATAAATTATGGATTCTAAAATATACCGGTAGGATGTGCAAGCGAAAAGGGAAGGGTGGCTACTATAGAATTTTAGGAACTAAGAATAGATTCAATAGATACTTTGTATTCGCATATTTATAATTTCTTTATGATTAGTATTGATATAGCTATTCTCAATGGTTTAAACTCCTTAGAAATCAAATAAAAATAATTTATACAATTGTTATAATTAACGATTAACTGAGTTCCTCTGATATCTGCAAGTTACGATGCCGACGCAGAATGCAGATGACGCTGAACCACCTAACCGGCAAACCGGCGAAATCGAAACGAATCGAGAGCCAAAATGTATTCGAATGATTATTCAAATAATCATTCGGTTATTAATATCATTCGAATGCAAATAACTCGGTTATGAAAATTATCCGGTTATGCCCATCACTAAGGGTGTTTATCTCCAGTAGTGAATTAACCGCCATTCTCTGGGGGTTCATTTTGGCCAGCTCAAATCACTGCGAACGTGAAATTTTTACCTCGGACAAAGTGATTGACAGCAAGTTCTGCGGAGGGCCGGCAAAGAATTTCTTCTCTTGTCCGGGCTCCTGCAGGTTGGGTTACTCGCCTTTGATGGCGTAACAGGACTGCGCAGTTAGACGGAAAATCTTTCTGGTGCAGGTGCGTCTTGCTTTAGGTTGTTTTTAGCTAGGTTCGGATCTGGAGATTATGTTCAGCGGGTTCAGAGAAATGTATAAGATATGACCGGTATCTCGTGGGGCTGTATCAGGTATAAGGGTGTTACCGGTTCAGCGGAGTGTACAAGATATGATCGGCGTCTCGTCGGCCTGTATCAGGTACCAAGGTTAAAAGGTTCAGGGCAATGTACAAGGTATGACTGGTGTCTCGTCGGCCAGTACCAGGTACAAGAGTTGGCGGTTAGGATCAGGGAGAAATGAGATCCTGGTACTCAAGTCGTACGAGTCGGGCAGTACTCGGGACTAGGCCAACGCGAGCCTAGAGCGGAGAGCTCTCCTAGGTTACAGCAGCTGCCAGTCAGGATCCGAGACTCAAGTGATTTCAGCTAGTGATGGGAGTATTCGAATGCAAATTACTACAGCATTCGATTCTTGCAAGAACTCGAATGCATTCGATTCTTTTGAGTGTATTCGAATGCTTCGAATCGAATACTTAATCGGTGTTTGTAAATCTCGCCGGGCGTGATCTGGATTCCGATCCGAATGCTGAATTCGACGTGATCTCGATTCATATCCGAATGTTGAATTCGAATGTATCGGCGCTTGGCGGCGATTGGTACTCGGATTCGTACTCGAATCGTTTCAGTTTTAGCTAGCACAACTATATGAATGCACAGAGAACTGCCCGTTGCCATTCCGAAAGTTTCGACTTTAGATAGACATTACATATAGGTATTTTGATTTCCATAGAAGGCAGGAATGGAATCAACTCTCAAACGACAGATTTTTTTGATCCAGGTCTCACTTGAATAGTTGGTGCTGAAATGTTTCTAGTTAAATATAGACAACAGAATTAAATATAAAATTAAAATATTACCACACAGACTGACGATTGCAAACTCAAACGATATAGTACCACCAAAATCATAAAAGCAACTAAATCTACTAAAAATTTAAATAGATATATCGAAGGGAAAGAGAAACAAACGCTGGGGTTGTCTTAATAATTTATTTTAAAGAAATACATATAGACCCGTAACAACAATAAGAACAACTATTTTATAAACAGTCCTTTTCTCATATTAATTTTGGGTACTATAAATTTAACATTTTATTATTCGATTCTGACCATCACTAATTTCAGCTAGCCTGGCGGTCTGGTTTTATACTCTTTCGGCTGCTGTTATCTGGGCAGTTTCTAGGTGGGATTGGAGTACGATTGCGTCGAGCGCTAGTTTACCCTACGTTGCGCATCGCCGGACGGGTTCGTCTTATCTGGGATTCGCGCGCTCGGAAGATGTGAGCTTAGATTGTCACTATATTAGTCATAGACAAATTTCCAGCATAATACATATTTATGCTTTCAATAAATTTTGGTGGGAGCTAACGGCACAAAACCATATAATTGTTCTTTTTATGATTATAAAGCAGTACTATTGAAGAATCTTAATCATGTGAGGACTCATATAGGAGGCAAACCATATAGTTATCCTATTAATCTTCTGTCAATATGCAGTACGCTTTCAACAAGTTCTGAGTAAATTTTTAGAAAATTTATAGTGAATTCTTTATAAATCTCTAGCAAATTTTTACAAATTAAGTAATATTGACAATTAGCAACAAATAGATTTCCATATTTTATGTCTTAGATACAGTGCAATTAAAAATTAATTCATGAATTTGAAAAATTCGTATTCAATAATTTACACCTCTTACTTTTGCCAAATTGTAAGCTTTTAAAGGATATATATGCTATAACAAAATTATTGAAAAAAAGTACTAGTTTTTGAAATAATCAACTGTCACAAATATCTAGTACTTGCACTTATTACAATTCTCCAATCAAGCTTTGACAACTGTACGGTCTTAATGCCTAAAGCCTCCTCAAAGAGGGAAGGCTGATACTTCTGCAGAGTGGATAAGAAAGGCTGACGACGATGGTTTCCAATTCTGTGTTTGTATATTACATAAAATTTTGGAACTAGTTTGTGCCTTCTAAGGACAAATACAGCATATACATCTTTTACTATTAGTTGCTTGCGGATTTCAAAAAACAAATACAGCTGAGTATAGAAACATTAAAAGGTGCAATTGTTGTAGAGTTCAAGAAAAAAATTGAAAGCGATGATTTTGAACGATTTGAAGGTATTGTTAATTGACCGAGCTTTCAAACAATTGGGCGAAAATTCATTTCCAGGTCTGTACATATGTCCCACACATAGCGACGAAAGTTAGGGATGGATTTTCATGAAAGTTTAAGAGGCGTTCCATAAAGCTTTGGAACGATGATAACAGTGATACCCTATAGTCATTATCTACCCAAAAAATTCAGGGGAGGAAATATCTGAGGAGGGGTACACATTTCATACATACAACCATCAAAATTTATGTAGGTGTTCTATGAAGCTTTAGAACAATAATACCGGAAATTCGTTCTCAAAAATGACTCGAAACGATGTTGATCATCTTCACAGACAACATTTTCCTCTTACTCATAAGTGATACCCCATAGTCAGCATCTACTCAAAAATCCAAGGGAGGGAGACTGTCTCGCTATGAAATGTACAATAAAAGGTTGCAATGGTTTTAACTAAATCGAAAAATAATGATTTAATTGAAATGTAAAAGTAGCAGATAGTTACTAAAGGTAGCTGAAATTTCTTCTGTAGATACAGTTTTATTTCTTATAAAACTCTACAAAGATGCCAAATTTAATCCTGTGTTCTATATCTTTAACTAGGTAAGCGAGGTATCTACGATTTCTCTCGAATTTTAATCGGCCTTGATACTCTCCTTTCCGAAAATTAAGGCAAATTAAGCTGATTTAAATACATTTAGGTACTTTTTTGGCTGAGCGCCATCTGCCGGGAGGCACTATCTACTATTATTTGTAATTTATTTAGGCAGAAGTGTTAGCTCGACATCGCACGGCCAAACCAGCAATCATAAATGTAGGAGTGTAGGTTGGAAGCCTAACTAACAGAACTAAATAACAGAAGTTACTAATTAGTGAATATATAACGTATAATAACCGTGATTATAGTTGATAAATGTATCTAGAGGCCTCTACAGTATATAAAAGTGAATTTACAGGAATTTATTAAGTTCTGCAGTATGATTAACAATGTGTATACCAGGTGGTACTAGCAATCTGCTATGGAAAAAATTGTAATTCTCCTATTGTGTCTAAGGATAATTTCATTACCTGTTACTTTTATTTAAAATTGAAAAAAGAACGAATTTTCACAAAAAATCTAAACCACGTTAAATATAGTACCTTTATTTGTTTTGCTTTAATTTTTTTTGATAAAACTTCCATTTTTGAATTGAGGCATGAAAATACAATTAATTTGGAATTTAATAAAACTAGAAAAATATATTTTGATCCTACATTATCGTAGATTATTAACAAAGAAATGTTCTTGTGATCAATCCACGATTTACATTTTATGTTTCAGCGTTGATAAAAAAACAACTGTGTAACTAATTTGCATGATTTATTACAAAGGTTGATTTACAGAAACTACAGTTATTGAGTTTTAGAATACAGTGAAGCAGCAATTCACATTAGTTACAATACGATTAGTTAACAATTATCATAGGTGTGATACAATAATAGACTGCAATCGCTTGGGTGCCCCATCTTTTTTCTTTAAAGGGACTAAGAGCTACTACGTAGAGCATTGGGTTTAGTGGTAGTCAAGAATACCAGTGAAAGGTAACAAACATTTTAAAATTTCACTAAGCTCATGCGTATGTTTCAATATCGTTATTATAAAATATTTAGGTCCAGCCTAATCATTTTTACAGCATCGTTGCTGATAAAATAAACTTTATAGAAGAGAACAGCGCTATAAATAATTAAGCATTAAATATAACAAATCACAGACTTTTACAGCTAAAAGAACATTATCTACTCAGATCTACTTATTGCCTATACTACACATGCAAACTGTCGATTTGGGCTTCGTTTCCATGTGTAAGAAAGACACAACTTATATAAATATAAAACACAGTCAGACCTCAGTTAACTCTGGCTCGTTCAACATTGTTATGTTAAAAAATAATTGAATAAAAGTTTAATAGGTTCAATTGGTATTTCTAATTTTGATATTCCCATTTAAGTAGGTAATTAAATTCTAGGAACGTATCAAAGTTATCCAAGGTCTTACCGCAAAAACGCATAAGAGAAACAGTTACTTAGACCTTAGGAATAAAAACGGTTTAAAATCACATATAATATTAATATTTAATTACATTATAAATACGAAAGACTGGTATACGTAGTTATTGGTAGTCAATCCATATAAAAGGGAACTAAAACCTATTCAGTCAAAAACGGCAGTCCAGCAAGTTAAAAAATTAATTAAACATCTTTCACAGGTAGTCTTATTTCGGCAGTTGCTTCCAGTAATCATGAAGCTTCCGTTGGCCACAAGTGGCGAGGAACTCCTCGAACTTAAAATTTTTGGCTTCTCGTTGGTGAGCCCCCTCGGCTGAGACCACTTGTGTGGTAGCGCTTCGACAGGCCTCTTTTTGCTCTTTTCCTCAATGTGGAACTTTATAAGCCTCCACTCCTTCTCGTCCAGGATGCCACTACGAACTGGCCCTTTGACACCGTCAATCGACCTGCAGGTGAACTTGCTTTTGGAGAGCAAGCCATATCGCGGCGTGTAGCAGAGCTGCCTCAGCACGGCCCTTACGTTTAGGAGGTGAGTGTTAAGTGTTCGTCTGTGGCACTCGGCAATCGCCCAGCGGTATGTGACACTATAAACTAACAGTTCATCGGAGACATGCAGGCTGTCTCTCTCCATGATGCGCAGGATGTCGGGATAAGAAAGCTCCAGGATTTCCTTTTGCTTTAGGATGTAGTCCGCATGTTTGTCTATCTCCAGCAGGCAGTTGTGGCGCAGGCTATCCGTCAGCTCTAGCACCCAGTCAGTGTCCCTTTGATTTTCGTTCTCTATGATTGGCGGGGCTGAGGGCTCAAACTCGTTCTTCTTTGTAATGGGTAGCTTGCACTTGGATAGGTTCGAGTATATCATGAGCACGTTGCTCTTGTCGAGCTGCTGATCCAAGTTTTCGATGCATTGCTTCACTAGGGGCATGTTTTGCAGGCGTGCCCCAGTCAGCAGCAGCTCCATGGCTGTCTTCGGCGACCTTATTTGCAGTGGGTCAGCCTTCATCGAGCTGGAAAAAGATTGAATCTGAATAATTTCATCTTCAATTAAAGTAACTTAAAAATAATATCATTAAAAGTGAATTCAGATCATTTTAAAAAGTTGCTGATTGCCAGGTTTGAACTTATGACACATCAATTATAAGGTAAGTTTGCCTGTGACTGACTTCAAATATTCTCAGTTATAGTATATCAATGGATCATTATTTTGCCGGAAATTTTTTTTCTTCAACTTGTTAATAGTAATATCCCAAGTGCATTAAAATAGCCGATTAAATTTTGACGTTTTCTGTCAGAATGTTTTCCTAGATAAATGACAGTAATAGAACAAGATCTAAAAGAAAAAGGGATACAAAAGTGGAAGGCAAAAACGAAAAATAGAGAAGAATGGAAGAAGATTATGCAGCTATGGCCTAAAAGGTCTGTGACAGCTAGATATGATTATGAGATTTCAATTTTCTAATAAGAAATATAAATCCATTTTCCGTGTAATTGTTAAAATTTGTCTGCATCAATTCTTGTTCTTGAACGGAATTGAAAATGTTGTTGCAATTCACATAGGAACAAAAATTAATGATGTAAATGTTTGTTTTTAAATTTGTAGTTGGTTGAAAAGTGGTAGATGTATGATTTATCAATTAGATATCCCTCTATAGATTTTATTTTTATTTTCGCAAAAAAACTTTCAAATTGTTCAGTTGTTATCATTTTGAATAGCTGAGACGAGCAAATGTTTCTTAATTTTTTATTTAATTTAAAATCTACACTTAATGTAAATACACTAGATATAGTCGGGGCATAAGATGAGCCAATGTAAGTCATCCATGATGTAATCTATCCTACCAACTTTAGAAAAGCAACCAAACATGTTCAGTAAATAACACGATCAAAGCAAGAAATGTTCAAGAAATTGTTAAAAATATAGCCTTGTGTCTTTTGGAAAGTATGTATTTACATTAGGTACTAATTTTTTGTATATTAGTCATTTATGTTTGACAGACTAGCTGCTGATTGCGTCGTACTAATAATAATAATTTGTAATATTGAATACTGTTTTTGCTTATCGTAGTTAATTTTTATGTTGTCTGCTACTTTACTGTTAAGTGTCTTATTTATTTTCCTTGTTGCATTCATTATTGCAATTTATTTATCTACTGAGTTGATGATATTTATCAATGTTAATCCACGGCTTCTATTGATATATTTGTAGACAACCAAGAAATTACAATTAAAAAAGTAATTAAAAATATTTAAATTGGCTCTGTTCAATTTTTCCATGTGCTTATTTTATTATTAAACATTCTGTTTTTTTACACATCTCAATGTGAAGTTTAAGGTTTTTTATGTAGGTACAGAGATTCTTCTGAAAATTTGTTAATGTTTGTTAATAATTGAAAAAAACGTTTTACGTCTTCCGACCAGCTCATATTTTCAGATTTAAAGTGATTATATTGATTTGGGAAAAGGTTGCAATAAGTTGATTACCACTTTACTAAAGGACTAGCTTCTGTCCTAATAGAAGAGTTGTTAATAATCACATGGTATACTTCAGACTAATAGATTACACATTTCCTACAATGTTGATTTGATAAAACTTCTGTTGGTCATTGTTAGTTTATTTTTATCTCTTCTATTAATTCCCTATATTTTACAACTATGTAGTTAATTTTCCTCATTTAAAATTGTTTAAAATGTGAAGAAATATATTAATATCGGTCTTTAATAAATACAGAGGTGAGAAGCTCCTCTTATTAAATTTTCTGTACTTAGCAATAGCATTGTAGGCCTTGTGAACTGTAATATATTACGTAAAACAAAAATTAGTAATTAGTTCCATTATTTTTATTCTTTAATAAATAAGTGGCAATATTTTTCATTCTGTAAGTGGAGAGCCACCATCATATTTATACCAAACGTAATTATTGAAGCTACTTTTCTGGTATTCGTATTCGTATACAATTGATGATTGAGAATTCGTATTTAAGCAACACTTTTTTGGGCATTATTCTGTATTCAGTATTTCAGTTACTTGAGTATTGTATTATTTTTTTTGTATTTGTGAAATACATAAAAAAATTATTGGGTTCCCCATCTACCATTTCAAATATTAGTTTTTCTAAAAGCCAATGAATTTGAGGCTTGACTTCAACCACACCATAAGTCACAAGTATTTGGGTGTTTTGGTTTTTTATCATTTTGTTTCGTTATATTTTTACAATTTTAGTTATAGTACAAATAAAGATAAAAAAAATACATAATTTATTTCTCTAATATTTGAACAGCTAGATATTTTTAACAAAATTTAGAACACTTATACTTCAGTACTACCCTAGTACCTTTTTGAGCTACTTTTCAAACCGATCACACCATCTTATAAAAATGTAAAATGATCAGGAGGAGGATTGTTACCTGAAAGGTCAGGTATTTGTATTTGAATACAGTTTTTCAGTATTTGACCCAAGTCTGGTTGTAAGTAACAGAAAACAATTAAATAAGAAAAATACTACCAAAAAAATACGTTTTTTATAAATTGCCTTTAGAACGATTATAGAGAGGGTGCTAAAAATTTGTAAAATTTATAATCCCGGATATTTTTCAATCGAATACAGTCAGACCTCGCCGTTCGCGGGGGTTACGTTCCAGAAGAATGCCGCGAAGCGCAAAACCGCGATGCGCAAGTAAACACATAAATGATAAAAACGGGGTTAGGTTCCATTAACTAGATTTTTTTATGCTATGCAACTTCAAAAAACCAAAACTTTTCTGCGTTTTTTTGTCTGGCAAATCTGAAGCAGAAACTTTACGCTTTGACGACATGGTTTTCCGCGTTTTAAAAATTAAATTCAATTGAATTTTCGGCAGAAACGCTCGAGAAGACAGTAAGGTTTGAACTAAAATTCCATACGTAACATAAGTCTGCCACTTGAATCTAGAGCTCGAATGTCCATTTGTTTATTCAAGTTATAATATTACAATTTATTTCAGGTCCAATTTGGTAATAAGAGACTCAAAGGAATAGGCTTGATAAGTGTGTTTACAAGTTTGTGATAAATAATGTTATTTAGGTGTTCATGGCATAAACCGCATACGTCTGCATTATTTACTTATGACTGGTCTTATGAAGGTCACTAACCTGGCGTTAACTTTAAAATAAACTGTTAAAATAAACAAAAGCTCATCAAAACGTTGGCGCTTATGACATATTATTCATTAGTGAACAAATATTTATGCACTTTTGTTTATTTTAACAGCGAATTCAAGTTAACGTCAGATTAGTGTGAAAGTGTGAAAGTTGAAACAGTTAACGGTGGCAATTCCATCCGCGAACGGCAAAGCAAATATCCGCGAACGGCAAAGAAAAGGGAGCACAAAGGTGCCCCGCGTAAAATCAAATCAGCGAACCGCAAAGCCGCGAACGGCGAGGTCTGACTGTATTCTATATATTTTTATATTGTTGAAGATCACTTTTAATGAGCTTTCTTTTGTTATATTACACTAAACTGTTTTTAGATATGCGACTTTGAACATAGAAATACAATTTACCATCCTTTTTTATATAGGTATGATAAACAAACGCCGTTAAAATGCTAATGTAACCACTTCAACTCTGTGAGAGCAATAAAAAACCAAATTTAGAAAATAAACCACTATTTTATACTCGAAAGGTAATTCAGTTAACATTAGACTCACATAACTTTATATTAAAATGATTAGTATTTTAGTGCAAAACTTTAAGGCGTTCTATATAAAAAAACGTGAGTTTGGTTTGCCACACTACCATGTGCAATCAAAAATATTTTACTATGGTGCACAAGTTTAACACCTACAACTTTTATATAAGCAATTTGTATATAAATATTATACCACCTGCATCAAAACGGGACTATGTATATTGGAAATAAAAAAAATTGTTTTTAAAAAACGAAACGATGTGAATTTACTTCATCCATTTCCGTATTTAGGGATCACCCTGTATACCACATTCTATACCATAATTATATAAACTCTAATTATACAGTGTGTTTCAGAAAGATAGTGCCAAATTTATGGAGGTTATGGAGGACGGTGAAACATACAAATTGTGGATATACACCTTTTGCTTCAAATCTCTCGCCTCCGAATTGTACCTCCCTAAAGAGGGTGGTTATGTTAAAACTTTTTAATGAACAAGAATTTGGTTCTAGAAAAATATGTACTAGAAAATAGGCTGGGTGAATTGTGTAACATATCGAGCATTGCTGCCCCCCCCCCCCCCCTTCCCCTCTCACAATAGCAATGGACCAAAGCAAAAAATAGAAACTTTTGGAAGAAGATTTTTGAGGAGCCCAAGGCTCACAAGGGGCTGGGGTAGCATGGATGATGAATATGGGGTAATAGAGCGCCTGATTTATTTAAAAACTTTTTTAGCTCTTTTGGTATTTTCTTCAACTAATGTTTTTTGGGTAACAAATAATAGCTATTTATGATACAAGTGCGAAAAATTATGTTTAAGTCAAGCTACGCTCGTTCAGCAAGTCATATAAGTGCCTTAATCACGATTATCATAATTTTTTCGGCAAACACAAATTAAAATATATTAGAAGTTTTTTTGATTTTTTAAACTAAAATCACTTTTAACACTGGTGCCATAAAATGACATTGTTAACTCTGGAAACAAAAGTTAACAAATCTACTTTTAACAGTGTTTATGAAAAAAATGTGCAAGACATTTTGCTTCATGAGTGTGCCGTGCATCTAATGTAGTTTTTTTACACACAAATAATTAGTTTGACGAAAAACTATAAGAGCTGAAAAAGTTCTTAAATAAATCAAGCTTTACTGTACATATTTTTTGCATGGACGTAGGAAGGAAAATTTTCCAGAGTGGGCCAGGCCAACACCTGAAAACAAGGCCACCGTTGTCTGACGTCACGGTCTCGTGACATCGGCAGGCATGACAGGTATAAAGAAGAAATCTATAACCACCTAACTTTAATATAATACCAGCTAAAATTATAGAACCTGAAACAGGAGCCTCAACATGAGCCTTAGGAAGTCATAAATGAACAAAAACGTTTTACCAAAAAACAAAACATGTACATATGTATAAAAATACTGAATCAACACACAAAAATTAAGAAAGAAATTTAAAATCCTTGTTCTAGTTTTTTTTTGTAGTAAAAGTACATCATTATGCCGCATAAGTGTTCAATGCCTGGGGGCAAAGCCACAGACCTGAATAAGGTGCATATGTATAGTTTCCCGAAAGATAAAGCTTTATGTAAAAAAATATTGCTGCTATCTTAAGAACAATTTATCTAAGCACTCCAATGCGAAGAATTACCTTTCCTTAAAGGAAATATAATATTTATATGAACTGCAATTGATCAAGATTCAAGAACTGGACAACTTGTAACGACGAAATTAATATCCTAGACTTCAGCCAGATGCAATACCAACCTAATTTCCAAATTGTTCGGAATATTGTTCAAACCCCACAACTAACCGTAACAAATAGGCAACGTGGATTTTATTATCCTACCTGACCACCCTCCTTTCCTACACCTATGATTTTTTTATAATAAAATTATGTCCGTCAAAAGTTCTAATAAAAACCTCTTTAGGAAGGCGTAGCTCAGCGGGGAAAGATTTAAATGAAAAAGTTTATACGCAAAATTGTTATTTGAACCTCCTATATAATCTCTTTCAGTTTGGAACCATGTTTTTGAAACACCCTGTAGTTTCAAATACGCCATTAATAATTAATTTTGGTTTTTAATAAATAAAGAGATGTGGAGATAACATCTTATATTTACCATCATCCTGCATAGCATATGAACTGCAATAATCTGTTTGAAAATTGCAATTCCCAACAAATATTACATTAAATCTTGTTTTTAATAAACAAACAGATGCTTCTTACATTTTCGCTGTATTCATATAAACAGTAATTAATGTTTGAAACAAACATACTGTAAATATTCGTTTTTAATGAATATACAGAGAATTGAGGAAAACATTTTCTGCATGTAGGAATCACCTTGTATATAATGATGTATACTGTTATATTAACAGCAGATTTTGAAAATTAAAATTATAAACAAATAAATCATTTTTCTCTTTTTATAAATATAGAGATGGGGAAACAATAAACTGTCTGACATATCCCACATCGACTGTACCTAATTACTGTTTAAAAAATATATATGAAAAGTTATACCTAGTTGTGTTTTTAATAAATATAAATATGAGATGAATTCCCTCTTACATTATCTGTACTTCAGCATCGTCCTTTACATTATGACCTTTTGTTTGTTTATAAGTATGATCATTATTTAAATGTCATCAAACAAAACAACTTTGCATAAGAAACTATACGTCAAAAGTTAATAATAATCCCACAAAAAATCAAAACTGATTGATAGTCTCTGGAACATATATCTATGAACTTACTTCGTAGAGGTATCTAGTTGCGATAGGATCGAATTTGAATAAGAAATAGAAGCAAAAAGAAATTATTTGGATATTTAAATCACATTTAGTGGATTAAGTTAATGTACTATCATCTGATTTAGCCAGTGGTTCTCAAAAATTTGCATCAGACCGTAATGCGATTTGTTTGCCTAAGCAATTAATATTTAGTGCAATGTATTTCTGAGGTCAATATACACCCATTTAATTTACTGATCATACTTATGAATCACCCTGTACGAAACCTCTTTTACCTTGCAATGTCGAGGATCGTTTATGCTCTACGATTTTCGTATATAGAATCATTGTTTCGTCTTTCTTCTAGTAATCATGAAGCTAAGTTTTTAGTTTTGCACCAAATTAATTAGTATAAAACCATGTCTGTAGTTTGTAATAATTTTGACTTCGACTATTATAGGTAGCACATCAAGTTTGTTTAATACTTTTCTGAGCCAGGGATTCATGGCAGAATACACGAAAAGATTTTTATCGCAATTCCTGCTTTGCAAGAGCAGGCTGAACTCTCTTAGCTCACTGTCCGGATGGACGTCGGAGGACAAGGCCTTATAAATATTAATTTTTTATAGCCTAACTCTTTCTAATATATTCAGAGATTTCCTATATTTTCATTATTTTCTATACATGTTAAAAAGTATTTTTGCCTTTTTTTATTTTAGAGTAATGATGGATGTTGGCCTCTCTTATGAAATTTCTTGTTTTTAAATGGCTTTTAAAAGTTGCCTTTTTAACTAAAGTTTAAAATTCAAAATTTTCAAATTAGGAAAATTTCTATTTTCAAACCCCAACTTGCTTATCGTATCGTTTTTACACAACTAATCTAAAACTGCAATTTCTAGACCCCTGGACCTACCTGGTGATGTTCTTGTAGGCCTCGGCGTAGGAGTTCCTCCTGAGGTTGCTCAGGTCGTCCGAGCTGCCGGCCCCCAGCATGGGCTCCGTTTCCGCAAACGGCTCGTTTGCGACGACTACCATCTCTCTGCAAAGTAAGCGGACCATGGTCACAGTTTCCACAGAAATCGAAACTAAGCTAGCAGTTTAATAAAAGGTCGGTTTCGATCGGGAAAGCGGTTGCAAATGATAAAATCGGAGGAGCCGGCTAGTTTTGTGCGGCGTCCCCGGGTGGGAGATGTTTGTTTATCTATCCACGTTATCATTCGCAATTGAACTATTTGGTAGTAACGGCTGCGTCGGCTATCGGGCCATTTACAGGATTCAATTTGAATTTTGTGATAAGTCTTAACCTTGCTCTAGCCGTTGCAATGCACTTGCTTGGCTCGGCCTTTTTTAATTTAAATGGAAGTTTTAATTAGGACGACTATCATGTAACGGCTTTAATTTAAATCCTGTTATCGGCTGCTTGCTGGCTAATGATTTATCGCATATTATATTAAGTTCGAAACATTTTTTTGTTGTTGCGTCGTCGCATATTCAACTGTTATTTACAATCTATCCGCATTTAAAAAAAACCTCTACTCTTTGCTCAAAATAATTATAGTAAAAATAGGTACTTTATAAAAGTAGAAATACCTACTCATTGAGCTAAAAATAGAACGATATTATTTGTGACTGATACCAAAAATATGCAGATATGGTAAAATGAACTGATTCTCGTTTCTCTCGCTATCTAATGGTCTCGCTAATATTGATAGTGATAATCGATAAAAACTGATATGATGAATCACGATTTTAGGGGAACTTCTTTAATTCCTAAAAAACACTTTCGTTGTGCATGGAAATACGTGTCTAAATTGAAATTTTACGTGGATAATAACTTAACAGCAAAATTGGTAGATATCTCTCAAAATAATAAAATTATGAAATAAATATGAGGTTTTGCTTAGTACTTTGCAGTATAGGTATACAGATTTAAAAATGTAAAATACAGACTGTTATTCAAAAACTCTTTGTGTACTGCACTATGAATTAATAATTAATTTAAATGGAAAATTTTCATATTTTCCAAACATAAATCTGCTTTATTAAGCCACTATCAAATTGTAAAACCCTCTTGAATAACAATAACTATATTACAATTGAATTTCTATACAAAAATCGTTTAACAATGATTCAATTTTAAACATTTTTCAGTTTTAATATTCACTACTTATATAAAAATAGCGAGATTAAAGAACAACTAGAAATGAATTAATATCAAAATTAGATGCAGATGTAGCAATAAAAGATATTGAATACAAAATTGACACAAACTGTGGCGACAGAAGTGGCGGAAAAATAGCTTAAAAACTCTAAACAAAACCAACGTAGAGAGCGGTTTGATGAAGAATATGTATGGTAGAGAAGCTAAACAAGAATAAAAATATATAATAAAATATTCTTCTTCTTCTTCTTCTTCTTCTTCATAGTCCCTTTGCCCTTTACAGAGCGTCGGAAAAGAACTGTTGTTTAACTACTCGTCCACTTCTTCCATGCTTTACGGTCCTCAGTCATTTCCTTCATTTCTGCTAAAGTCTTCCCCTTTGCCTTTTCCGATTTCAACTATCTGCTGAAGCCATCTCTTCCTTGGTCTAACCCTTTTTCTTCCATGACTTTTCCGGGGAGTCGCTCTTTCTTCATTCTCATGACATGGCCAAACAGTTCAATTGTTTCTTGTCTATTTTGTTTACTAAAGCCTCAGTTTGTAGAGATTCCCTTAGTTCCGTGTTTTCTATCCTATCCAGTTTTGTCACACCTGCTATTTTCCTCACCCCTCACCTTGCCGTGATTGCATTGTTATGCTTTTTAACTCTAGTCGATGTTTCACTGGAATATGTTAAAGTTGGAACCAATATTGCTTTATAATTTGTTTTCATTGGCGCATAATATATACTATTAACTTTTTTTTATTCTATTGGATATTTCCTCTTATATTTTTCCATAATTAGTAAATCTGGTCCACAGGTAGTCAAAGGTCGTTACCTCTTACCCGTATTCCTTTACATAAAATCCTGTTACCCCGTTCATCCCTTTGTTTCTTATTTATAACCACTATTTTCGTTTTCTCTAGATTCACCTTCATACCATTATCTTCTATCTCTTTATTCCATATTTCTATTTTTCTGTTTAGTGTTCCAGGTGTTTCCGCCAATAGAATTATATTATCACAAAGTTGTCTATCTGTATGGGTCGTAGGTTTCTATATTCAAGCAATGTTTTCTCGCTCGCTGTTTCTTTACTCTTGTTTTTGATTATTCTGTCCCTATCCCTTTTTTTAATCCCTATTTGCAGTTCAAATTCTTTTGAAGTTGCTCTGTGTATCTGTATATGCGCGGTAAAATTCTTGTATACACTCTCAATTTTTCATATTAATATATCTGATATATGTAGTTTTTTAGACCTTCTCATATCATATTTCTATCTATAGAATCAATGGCTGCTTTTATATTTATAAAACATAACCAGAGTTCTCTATTTGTTTCAATCATTCCTTCGATAACCATTTTCAAAACAAAAATGTTGTCTGTTGTTTGTTTGTCTTTTCTGTATGCCGTTTCCTCTTCTTCTAATTTCGGTTCAATTTCTGTCCTTAGTTTTGTTTCTAGTATTCTTGTATAAATCTTAAAGGTTGTAGTTGCGAGGCAAATTGCTATATAATTATTCACCTTTTTTGTGAATAGGCAGGATTATATTCTTTTCCCAATCTCTTAGTATTTTCTCCGTTCTCCATGCCATTCTTAAAATCTCCAATACTCAATTATTTCCTGCATTTCCCAATCATTTTATTAATTCTGGGTTTATCTTATTAAAACAGGTTGCTTTACCGATTTTCAACTTTGCTAGAGCTACTTCTAACTCCTCCCTTTGTATGTTTTGTTCTACCTCATCATTTTCTTCCTGGATCTCCCCATCTAGAGACTCCCCTTGAAAATTTTCACTAAAGTAGTCTCTCTATACTTTAACCACGTCTTCTTTCTCTGTTTTTAATTTATTGTTGTTATCTCTTATGCGCTTTATTATTTTCCCATTCCTTCCCCTCAGCCTTCTCACGTTGTTCCAGAAAATTCTTCTGTTTACTCTATATTCTTTGTTAAAATCCTCTCCAAAAGCCTCCCAGCTTTCCTGTTTAGCTTTCCCTATTGTCTTTTTCACTCGTTTCCTCTCCTCATTATATTCCTCTTTGTGTTCTTCCTTTCTCGTTCTTAGGTATGTGCGCCAGGCTATTTTTTCTTTTACTAGACCCCTTATTTCCTTATTCCACCAGCATGTCCTCTTTTGTTTGAGACTCTCTTTATTAATACTACATATATCCTTACTCTACCCAGGATCGTTTCTTTAAAACTCTTCCATAATTCCTCTAGATCTTTATTTACTTCTCTATGTTTTAATTCATCAAATGTTTTGTCCGTTTCCTCTTGGTATATTTTCCTTATATCTTTTTTCAATTTGTGACTGTCTATTTTAAGATATTCCTCCGTATTTTCTAGTTTTGATCTTTTAATTTCCAGTTTTGCCGATACTAGTCTATGTACAGTATTTAATTCTGTCCCATTTTCCGTGTAGACATTGCTTATCATATGTGTCATTTCACTGGTATATACCATATAATCAATTAGAATTTTTACTCCCCTTTCCTCGGTTCTAAACGTATATTTCTGCTCTATTTCGTGATTCCAGAAGGTATCCTTTATCTAATAGACGTGTCTGTCTGGGACGCAGTTTTGTCTGTCTGGGACGCCGTTTTGTCTGTCCGGGACGCTGTTTCAGCAGCCAAACCGTAAGAGATAGAGAAAAAAGTTATGAAAGTTATATGCTTGGAATGGTCATGCCAGGTCAGGAACCGAATTTCAGTCACGTGACACTTCCGGTTTTCAAGAAATCACAAAAAAGACCGTTTTTCAAATAGAACGCGTATTAAATAAAAACTGTTTCAGCAGCCAAACGGAGCTGCGACCCTCTGCGCCTTCAAACGTCGATCGGTTAGGCAACCACTTTGACACCTTCCAGGTCTGGGTACAGTTTTTATTTAATACGCGTTCTATTTGAAAAACGGTCTTTTTTGTTTTTTTAAATGAGACATTTGTCTCACTGGACTGCTAGTTTTCAATTATTAGATCATTCATCTGACAGATTTCTATCATTCTGACCCCTGAAACAAAAGGCCAATAATGATGAAAGTAAGAAGCTGGAATAAAAAGATCGAAGTTTTCAACTCAACAAAAAATTCTAAAGGTATAAAAATCTACCTCGAAGAGGATTTCTCTAAAGAAATCCAAAAACAGCGAAGGGAATTAGTAATATTCATGAAACAGTATAGAAAAAAATGTGGGATCATACCATCCTAAAATGTAATAATCTAATAATAATTAATGGAGAAGTGTTCTCTTTGGAAAGTTTAAAGCATGTCGATGAACAGAAAAGGAAGAGAATGTGTGAGAAGCATGAAGAAGATGAGGAAACGATGATCAGCGATATTCAAGAGGATAAAGAAGGGGAATTAACCGTAAATCAGCCAAGGAAAATATTAGAGAACCCAAAAAAGGAAGAACCATGAGCCAGAGATCTCCAGAGAGTAACGAAGACGAAGAACTACGAAAACCAGTAAATGAAGATATGGGACTGCCAAAGAAGAGGACAGAGCAAGGAAAAAAGGATATAAAGATTTGGAATAATGGAAAGGATACATGCAATAAATCTGTACATACAGGGATTTGGAATATATCATCTATTTTTGGTAAAGAAATGGAACTTATAGAAGAAATGAAAGCACAAGACAAGATATACAACTGATTGGAGTAAGCGAGACGAAAAAGAGGGAACTGGAACACAATGGATACTGATCAGTACATACTTTACTATTCAGGAGTACAGCGAGGATAAAGAAGAAAAGAAGGAGTAGGAATAATTATGACAAAAGAATTACATAAGATAATAACAAAATTCAATCCAATATCCACAAGAATAATACATATATATTAGAATAGAAGAAGAGACGCACTTAAATTTTTGGGTAGAGAAGGAGTGAAAAAAATAAAAGATCGACTAAGGAAGAAGTGGATAGATGCATGAAATGAAACAAGATATTAGACAACTTGGATACAGCACTGGGAAAGAAGAAGAAGATAGAGGAAAACATCTGGTGTGATACACGCACACAACTTCCTTTTACAGTGATCCTATAATTAGTGGAAAATTTGTTTTTTAATTTTTAAGCATTTGTCAAAAATTACAAATTCTACAGAAGCCTTACAAAATAAAGAGTTCTATTTAAAATAACAACGTTGATAGCGACTTTCGGTTTAACCGAAAGTTATATCAAAGTCAAAATATTGTAAATCCATGGCCAAAGTTTGAGATTTTCAAGTTTATTAGTTCTCTATAATGCTTTATAAAGGAGGAATTAAAAAAAGAAAAAAAAAACGATTTTAGAGCTATTTAACTGAAAAAATCTGGTGTAATACAATCATATAACTTCCTTTTACAGTGATCTTATAATGAACCAAAAATTTGGTTTTTAATTTTTAAACATTCGTAATAGATATTAACGATACAAGTTTGATTATGAGCATCTTAACGACACGAGTTTGATTGCCAAAAACTAGGCCGTGAGCCGAGTTTTGCGGCAATCAAACGAGTCTCGTTAACTGCCATAAGCAAAACGTGTATTGTTCAATATTTTAACTTCATCAATAAATTCTGGTTCAACGTATTTCTTTATACAAAAAGCGTGCGGTAATATTCATTACCGCACTGAGTGCGGTAATATCTATCCATTACCGCAGTAATAGATATTACCGCACTCAGTGCGGTACTGAAGCTCTTAACGATACTAAAATTAATTTGGTCTATAACAACACTGATAAAGATAAAAAAATTAAAAAAATTACAAATTCTACAAAAACGTTACAAAATAGAGCGTTAGTTCAAGAAACAAATTTTCCTTAAAATTTTAAGCTAAATTAAAAAATGTAATAATATACCGGGTGTTCAGTATAACATAGGAGTTAATAAAGAAAATAGAAGAAAAAACAAAGGAAACCCATTTTAGAGGTGTTCAACTGGAAAATCACCTATCTCACATCAATACTTATTGAAAATGTAATAAAAATGTAAAGTCTAAAAAACATCGTTCGAGCCGTTTTAGAAAAAATTGAAAAAAAAAATTGCAAAATCACAAGAGTAAACACCATACTTCCGGTAATGCGATTTTCTTGCTGTCGCATCGAGATACTACACAAAACTTATATATAAAGTTTCAAGGCCATACCTCTTTTCGTTTTTGAGATATTCTGTTCACACACAGACAGACCAATGAACAAAAACATGTTTTTTGGGTTCACGGGAATCTAAACCGTGAAGATCTGTTGAATACTCAATTTCGAATTTTTGGGGTGAATCCAATACTTCCTTTATTGCAAAAGGTAGTGAAAATGTAGCTTTTGGCGTTTACTTATATATAGGGTGTCCAAAAATAAGTATTCAAACATTCCCAGCTGACACAACAAAAAATAAGCAAAATATTCCAGATAAACATGGATCGTTATCATGAAAAATACAATACATCCATATAGTTGTTTTAAGATATGAAATGTTAACAATGGTCACTGTTTATTAAATTTTTGTTATAAGGTAGTTAATATTTATTAATTTTGATAATTTTTGTTTGTTTGATTTATTATTTTGTAAATAATTATTAACTATACAACGGTGGAATTGGTTGATATACATTTTATTTATGCTCGGTCAAATGTAAACAGTACCGATGTTCGTCAACTATACCAAGATGTTTATCTCAATGGAAGAAAAATAATTATGATAGACATAGAAATGTTCGCAATGATTAGGGTTGCCATATTTGAAGATAACAATTTCTGGACAAGATTACAAAATAGAAGGGGGGGGAGGTGAGATGCTAGTGGGGAGAAGGTAATTCATTACTTCATTTTTTTCAATTTTGTTCAATTTCTCATAGTTAATTTTACAAACGCTAAACACTAAATACCAAATAAACCCATTAAACTATTCTTCATAATGGACACTAATAATAAGATAAATTTAACAGGAACACTAATAAAAATGTTAATTGCACAATATGTGGTTATTACTATGTTAGATGCTACCTTTACCATTGATTCACATTTGCATCTATTTTTGTTGCAGCAGTGGTAGTTTCATTTGGATACTTATATCAAACATATCTTTTTGGAAATGTGGATCAAACTGTTGGTCGCATAAACCTATAATTAATGGACTATTTAAGAAAAACCGTTCGAACCCAAATTCCAGAATAGGTAGATATTGGATACACATTTTTTGTTAAACAATTAGTTGTAAATTGCATTTGAGGTATTGAACCAGAATTTGTAGAAATCGCTCGAAATCGGTAAAGCGTCAATTTTTTTTTTGGAAAATTGAGACATTTCGGAACAGCATTTCGTTGCGGGACAACTAGCTATAAATCGGTACAATCCCGAAAAATAATTTTGAGGAGAATTGACTCAACAACTTTGTTGAGAAGAATAACTGCAGTTGAAGACATAAGTCATCAAAATCTATGGCGTGCTTTAAATAACCCATTGCTTGTATCCTTAAAACTTATAATGAGTGCGAGGATTAACTCCTGTCGGCAATTAAGGAAAATTGTTTCCGTTCCAACTTTTTTGGATATAAACTTGGCCATTGATGACACTGGATTCACCAGAGATGCTGTGTAAAATTTCGCATTACTCACAATTGAAGCAATTTTTGAAGAGAGGCACCAAGCCCGATTTGATGGGAATTGTAGAAGCATTCTACCAAACCGGTAAAGTGATAATCTGGTTTTAATTTTGTGCCTCCATTAAAGTATTCTGGGTTGAATGGGGACAATAATTGAATTGTCTCGTCAACGATCTGCCCGACTTACTGGAAGATATTCCTTTAACTGAACGTCTAACACTACGATTTCTGGGCATATTTAAATCAGGATTTCCATGTTTGAAGTGGTTTAACAGTTGGGCCACCTCGCTCACCTGATTTAAACCCCTTTATTGACAAGTCGCGTGTTACGTACAAAATGTGATTCAGTTACAAGAGCGAGCTTAAGAGGGACTGAATTAGATAAGGAACATGCCTGTTATTTTCGAATGGGTCAGAAGTAATTGGAAAAGGACTGAATGATGGATGAATATAATGTTGTACCCATTTTTTCGTTTTTCTCGTTTTTGTTGTTGTTTTATTAAAAATATTGGAAATGTCGTAGCAGCTGACGCATTTTGATAAACTTCTTTCCTGACACTCTATGCAATAGTTGTTTAGAAATCATGTCCATATAATTACAGTGTAGTAAGGATTTTGCCAACAGCTCACGGACATCGTAATCCCTCGAAGAATGCCGACATACGGAGCTGCTCATTGTCTGGGAAATCTAGCAAAGAAACGGAAATGTTTACCAAATTCCGAACTGTGGTTGTTTCTATAATTTTGTACTTGTATACGTTTGAATATTAAATTAGTTTGTTGATTTACTCAGTTATTTTATTTATTTATGTGTTGATGAAGCAAGAAGCTACAATAGCACTGGGCAACCAACATTTTAATTTAAAAAATAATAAACAAATTACAATAATTGAACGACGGCGAAAACAAGTAGCTGTAATTAATCATGATGTTTTGGGTATTTCACCATACTAAAAAATCAAAATATTCATGTATGCGAACGTTTGACAAGTTGCGAGGCAGACAGAAAAAAATGAAACCCAATTGAGATATGCAGACGATGTAGTTTCAATACCGAAAGACGATGAAGAAACAGAAACGATGTCTCAACTGCACAGCGAATCTAAGAATGCAGGCTTCAAAATAAATACTAAGAAAACACAAATTTTAGCCTCACAAAACAAGTATACCTAATATTACAGAAAGATAACCAAACAGCAAAAATAGAAAGACGAATCAGACTTAGTTGGGTAGCTTTTGTAAAGTTATCAAATGTACTTTGATTCCAGAATTTCGCGAGAAAGCAGAAAGCAAAAATCTTCAATGTGTACGTGTTACTTATGCTAACAGAAAAAATAAGATACAAACGTATATTTGTTTGTACAGTACATTGAAAAAAATAAGGAAGAATAGCAAAAAATGCATTTAGAAATTTGTATTTCCAAAAATTAAAGTAAAAAATACCACCTTTTAAAATAACCAAGAAAATAAACAAATTAAATGAAAATCTGATATTGTTATTATGATTACGATATTATTATTACTGTGCGCCAAAAACTAACTTTATCTGTGAATTTTTCAATATAACAGTTTTTGATTTTTTTTAATGTGCAGACTCTCTAGGAGTTCCGTATCTACATGACACAAACTACATTATTTGACCGTTGTTGGGCCATAAAAGCCATCAAGCAGGTTTTTAGTTTTCTCAAACCACTAAAATTTCTTTCGACTTCATAGCTTGAAGGACAAATGAGGAGCAGGCATTTTTGAAAAGTCCTTCTATTTTTTTATGCATGGAACGTCCAGCATCCCTCACACCATTCCAACCGGAAACTTTGAATGCTTCTGAATAAACATTTAATTTCGGGAATCTGTATCTATCTCACGATACAAGCTGATAGTTCTCATCTGCCAATAGAACTTTTTCTAACATAATGTCTCTTTTCAATCCCTCCTGATCTAAACTAATTCGTTTTTCCAACTTCATTATTGCAGTGTCAATAACAGTGTAGTACCTACTTTTTTCTGTAATACTGCTCAATTCTTTCAAACGCAAACCTTTTTGGGGATTTCCTGGGTCTTAGAAGAGCCGAAGGCTGTAAATTTACACCAAACTCTTTACTCAGGCAATTGTTGAAAGAGATTGAAACTTTGCTTCATTTCTTAATCCCTTTAAAGCATCTCCCCTGGAAAGATTTGCTTAAAAATTTTAAAAGGTCAATTATATTCTTCATCGTGATCAATCCTAATAAAGTAGACCCATTTGAAAAAAAATTAGTCCGCTTGCTCCATAATGTTTTTCTTCTGAAAGTTCTGAGAGTTTTCAAAATTTGACATCGTTTTAAACACCAGCTTATGCAGTCACAAAGATACAGATAAAATATAAATATCAACTGTGCCACCAGCAGAATAAGGACCTAAGAGACCAAGTACTACTTGATTTATAATGTTTAGTGTAAGAAGGTTCTCAGTAAGGCTGTCGAAAAAATGTTGCTAAGCTATGATAGAATAGGATCTGAAATGCTTCTACGTATTATACATAATTGGTGTATTAACATTAAATTAATGCTGAAAAACTACAATCTAAAATTTGTGTAACTAAAGATTATTTCGTTATGCTTGATAAGTCCGTATTATTCATATGTTATGAAATAAAGGTAAGATCGCTATCAATTTTATAGTAAATAAAAGTAATCACCTAGTAATCATTGAAACATCGCGTGCTATTAACAGAGCAGTTACAAAACTATATAACGACCGATAAAATAAATTTTATTTTACAGCAAACCTTCGAAATCGAATTTTGCAAATCAGCCAGCACTCAAAGTGCGCTAATTCTAGCGCAAATAAACAACGTAGTGTAGTCCTGGGCACGTTTTGAGCAAGTAAGTGGCTCTAAACACACTAATTAAAGTATTTAAACGTGCTAAATGCTAAAAAAACAGAGCGACGGCGAATCTGCCGCGGTGCGTCACACCCACTCTTGCATTAAAAATTCAGATAAGCAAAAGCGCTTTCGGCTCGCTACCGTATTTGCATAAGATAAAGGTTTAGTGCTTAATGGAACCAAAAATTACTCATTATTTAAAGTGTTAACACCTGAGCGACTGTTATTATTGCTATGTTAACTTTTCTCGGCGAGCTTTGTTTAGTCGCTCCCTGGTGCTTGTATTTTGATTCGCTATTAACTTTTTTGGAAAAACAATACCAGTAATTTCATGCTGCGCTGGCTTGTGGGTGAAAAATTTAAATAATAATAAATGCAGGAAACTGTAGCAACTTGAGTAGTACTTTTAGCACCTGTGATCGTACCACCATAATTAACAGGTTTGAAATAATCAGCAACGTCTTCATAATTAAATATCAGCTTGTCACAGGTTTAAGGAAATTCAGCGCGTGCTTAATTAGACGGTGTGCGTAATGGTACCTTTAACGACATGAGTAACGTAACACAAGTTTTTTGTATCATTCCAAGCAAGTCTACAATTGGAATTCCACGAACTGCAAACACAAAATAAGATATTGAACGCCTGACAGCGATAGTCGTTTCCCTATATTCACATAATCACCGACAGCACAGGAAATTTTCTTCAAACAAAACATCCAAACATCGTATCATCCCTTGCTCCTGTAAAACCAGGAAAATCAAAAACTTATAAACACATAATCATTGCGGGATACCGGCCATAAGATTCACACTGATGAATTTATTTAGCAGAAAGATTCGGGAAGCAGTTGAGATACACAAATACCCCAACAGCCTCAATCGAGACGAAGGTTGCCCTCTTCCTCTTTTCACGTAAAAAATCGCTCATTTCTAAACCCAGTTTCTCGTCCTCTTCACGTAACCATGACGACTCTTGATTATAAATTTGTAATGCTTGCCACAGGCTGGTAATTTAGTTTATTGATTTCTTCACGTACCGTGTCTCAATTGGTAGTTCAGTAAGCCAGAGTTCATTAATTGCGCCGAGTGAATAGATTCAGAACACTCTAGAAATATTATGAGTATTGTCGTCAGAATACATGTCATGTTTTATAAACTAAATTAAAGTTTAAAACGTGGCCTGGGCGAGGAGCCTTCAAGTCGGCGCTGTACTTCGTATCGGCATCTTCTATAACTAAAATATTAAATAGCGATGCCGGTCGGTTTGTTTACATTCAATTGTGACAACGTGCGGCTAATTAGGGGCAAACAACTCTGGCGGTCTCTTCCTAGGTGTGAAGCTAAAATGCAGGTGCTAGAGTGTTTCTGTAGCCAATTTCGCGAGCGATATATTAGACCCAAATTTTAACTCTGAAAATCCCGAACACACTCGAAAATTTAACAGGCCGCAAGCCATTGATTTGAGGGGCTGCATGATCTCGTCTGGAGGGTGCGACATACAACGTAAGTTGTGCCTTTAATTAGTTGCGTTGGTAGAACAGCTTACAATGCACTTACCAAGCGGCAATCTGCGTAGTCGTGGACTCTTTAGAGGCCCATAAGTGCCGATTTAGCGGCGTAGTGTTGGAGGCCTGCTACCGGAGCCGACGGCCTAGGTACAGCTTAGGACGAGTTTATGGATGTATTTTCTGGTATCAAAGCCAGCGGCCTAGAGAATACGTTACGGTTTGGTATCAGCTTTATTTCCCAGCACTCAAGCCACCGACCAGGGGAACGGTTTTAGGATTGGAGTTCATGAGGATATTTGAAGCTGAAAAAGTCTTCTTCTAGTGGGTTCGTGGACTCAAATCGACTGGCCGAGCGTCTTTGATTTATACTCATGGTCCTTTCTATCTGGACCTTCTTCCGGGATAATTCAGGTAGGGATGCATTGTGTTTAGCTGCACGCGGACTAGCGCACCATTTTTTTGTTTTTATCGCCAAGTCTTCGCCTGCTAGAGATTCAAACGCCGATTGTGACTTAATAGCAGCGTTCAAATTCAAACACATTTATATATAAAACACTAATTTGCACTGACGTTAACGTCACAAATTTCGCCTTTTTCTTTCCAATTGGTAGAAGAGTTTTGCTAAGTTCACACGTTGAATTGCCGTGTTCTTTTGTTTTTCACTCCTGATTAAGCTCCTTACGAAAGTGAGCGAACCGAGTTATTCTATTCCAACAATGACTTGGTTTAAAATCGGAAGTCGTTCGGCACATAATGACAATGGCCATGAAAGCCTTCGGAATTACTTATTAAATTAAGTGAAGAAATCGACAATATATACAATTGTTTGTTGTTGCAATCTTCAAAAAAATTTAATAGCGTAGGACTTAGGGAAAAACTACTCGCAATAGAGATGGTCGGTATTTAACTTAACAGTTACAATAACAGCGTTTCAAACATGTAACCTGTTACTGTAGTAATAGGTACAGAATTAAGCCTGATATTTTTGTAAATTAATCTCGGAACTCGATTATCGCGAGGTGGAGTTTTGAACGCTCCGATACATTCTGCATCATGCATCTGCATTGCTACTTGCTAGTTGTTACATTGATGACTGTTATCAGTATCGATAATATGAATAAAAGGAAACACAAGTTAGCTACTTGTGGGGATATTTTTCAGTCACAGATGCGAACAATAAAATTTCCAACTGTGACCTTTGTTTATTATGTTACAAACCTACAGTTTTAAATTAGAGAAAGAAGTTCCTATTTTTTAGAACTTAATAATCTTATAGAAAAAATATTTTCGTATTATTCGTTACTGTTTTTTTTAATTTTTTGATTTTAAGAATTTTAGTTTTCTTTTATACGTATTTTATAAAAATAACCTACAATCAAAGAGCTCTTTGCTACAATGAAATGGAACGCCGATTTATCTCAGAGAGCTTATGTTTCTGATTCTCTTGTTAGGTACTTATTTTATTAGTTACCTACTTCCACAGTTCCACATCGTCAATACTCGAATATTTCTATAGGTATTTTGCGAGTACTAATACTGAATACCGTCACTGTCTTGCAGTAAAGGAACAGGTTACTTTTATAACCGGTTATTGGAACCTATTACCAAGGCAAAACTGGAACGTTGGAACCTATTACACAAAAATAGCCGTTTAGCTCACCTCTAACTCGTAAGCCTCAAGACAATTTGTTAAACCGATTTAATTTCGCGAGGATCTTCTGGTCGTGGAGAATATATTATTTCTAGATTGTACAACCGTCTAACCTTCAAATGCAAGATTTCGTATCAAAACACATACTACAATACACATCTCAACTCTGAATTTTTACGAACATTATTTTTATAATGTCACCTCTCTATCTTAGTCTACAATTGGTAATACACTCGCTCTATTCCATGGAGGAATTGGCTTGAAACATAATAGATAATGGCGACAGAGTCTCGCTTCCAGAGCCCAACCTAAAATTTTTATCAGAAATGTTACCACTAAAAACAAATTCAAATTCGTAGGAAATAGGGAAAAGGTTCAAATTAATGGCATAGAAAGGGTTTTAGAGTTGTAGAGGTCTCTGTTGCAAATTTTAGCTTTAATATCTTGCTATGCAGTAAATGTAGATTAGAGGTAAGGGCATCTGGTCAGAAAATCTGGGTTCAAACCCCTGTAACTCTAACGGCCATAAAAATTTTGTGTCGACTTCACTGCGACTCCTCCTCAATCCGGCTTTGGCAACCATTGCGCTTTAATGTCTAAACCTTTTCGAAGGGGAGAGGCCGATTCTCCTACAGTAGCAATTAAAAATGTCCCAAACTTTGTTGAATTGAATTATTTTATATCATAGCGACACAAGGGCCACGGAACTCCCCATTATTTTTACAAGGAGATTGAATGAAGACATAGCTAAATTTTGTACTTATAAATAATGCTTTTTATATTAAACTCACCTTTTTTTACTCACTTCTGTTAAAAATTTCAAGTGTTTCATTTGTAACTTTGTTTAGTAAAATATTTTCTATTTTTTTAATGCTTGTACAACTGCGACACTTCCAACATTTGTTTACAACGATCTATTACAGATTTCAAGACATTCACTTCAGTAAGGAATTTTTTTAAATGGAGGACCTACAATTTTTTGAAAAGAATTTAACAATTTCTTAGACCTCGTAAATCTGAAAACGTATTATAAAAGCAAATCAGAAGCGACTCATAACAGAAACATGGCTTAAATATAGAGGGCATCAATTAAAACAAGAAGTTTAGAGCCTCCCACAATTACACAGAAAGTTAACTTTATGTATGAATGGAAATCTTTCATATGCGTATTATATGAATTATTCACTGTGACCCTAAGGTTGCAGCAAGCGCGCTTTCTTGTCTTCGTTGGTCGCTGGCGAATTTCCGTCTATTTCATCCCGATTTCTGTCAGCCCGATTTCGATCTCTAGGGCAAGTGCATGTTGTCATTTTAGCTTGTTTTCTGATTCTTGCTGAGTTGGTTTAACTTTCGGGGTATTTCTAGCTGTAATGATCCGGTATCCAGGCGTTCTCGTCCAGAATAGCGCACGTGCTGTTCTGTTCCAGTATAGCTGGCTCCCGTAAGCTGCCGTTTTGACCGGGAAACCTGTCCAATGTCCAGTCCCTGGTGGCCTCTTTTGTTATAAGGCCTTGATCTGCTGCAGGCGTTTGTTGCCGCCAAGGCCAGGAGCTTTAATTGACGATAAAGAATCGCTATTTGGTCGGGCACGTAGTTATGCTAGATTTTTTTTATCTTATGAGTTGTGCCACCGTTCTTTGTTAGAATTCTTTAAATTCTCTCGATAATTATCTGGCTCTTTTTTATTGAGAGTATATTACTGTGTTGTACTGCCAGCGTATTCGATTGAAACTCTTCAGGTGTCCTCGAACGTAACCTTTGCTTATGCATCTTTGTAATTTTGCCTTGCCTTCGTACGTTGCGTTTAGCGTTGTGCCGTTGCACTGCTGGGCTAATGCCTCTAATGCGCTCACTTAAGGTGTCATAGAACTTAATATGCTATTTGTTGTAATTATACATGTTTTTTTTTGCGATTCTGCTAGTTGTTTTAAGCTGGGAAATCTGTGATAATAATTATAATAGTTTAACTTTTGGGTGCACCACGTTTAATGGACGTTTTAATAATGTTAAAGCTAACTATATTTTATTGATATAATGTTGACTATTATACTTTTTACTATCAATATGTGTGTTTTAGTTACTGCAAATTGATTAATGACCTGGTTATGATATTTATTGCATTTCAGATTATTGTAACTTTGGTTAAGCTTTGAGTTTATGAGTTCTCGTTTCTATCCGAACAGATTTGTTGTATAAAGATTTATTGGCGCTCTTTTTGCAATGATGAATGGATTTAAGCTTTTGCGACGAACCCATGCCATCTTCACTGTTAGTTAATCAGTCTTGAAGTACACACATGTAGTTACGATTTGTTGAATTTGACATACGTGTGGTATCAAACGTATACTTGTTTTTAAATATTACGAATACTGGACAATACAGGATTAACGAAGAACAATGTAATAAAGTTTTCCAGAAATTTTAAATTTGAAAAATGTGTTATAGAACATACTGAATATGTTCATACTTTTATTTGTCTGTAATGGCACGTTCACCATTCATTTGGAGGATCAAGAGTTACAGAAACTTTATTTGCTTTTGATACTTGAGGTAAAACTTTGTTTTTATGATTCGCTATCGCACTGTCTCCTGTGGGTTGCTAGATCCCCCACCGAGCGTCTTCGCAGTTGGAGGATAGAAAATCTCCTGTCAGATATATAGACCAAAACTGGCACCGTCGGAGTCATTTGGGTAGCATGAATTAGGATCTAGTTTGTTCTGGTAGGAGATAGCTGTTCTTCCAATATTATTTGCAGGTAGATAACATGCAGTCAGTAAGGTTGCAGAATCTATATATTTAAAACGTGAAGCGTTTTCTTTCGACATCTATCTTGAGACTACCACCGGGCCGATTTCGATAAATTAAAAATAAATGGATAATTTTTAGAGAAAAACCAACATATTGTAGCTTTCAAGTGGTTTCAGCAGGCTATGCAGGAGCAGTAATCCAAGTGGAAGTCAGCCTGCGGCGTTCAGCTAATTTTTGCAATGGACTACTGTAACTACTAAATGTTTATTTGAAATCAAAGGTCTGCTGCTTCGTGAGACAAACGTCAAAATACATGTAAAATGACAGTTAAAGAAAATCGGTATTGCTTATACGCTGTAAGGTGTTTTTTCTGCTTATTATAATTATGTGGATCTGCTTATTTATACACTGGTTCATTGCTTTCCCTGTTGGTACAAGTATACCTATATTGTTAAAACGTCTTTTGACGTCATTCGACACTTGTTTTTCATACTCTTCCATCCTCACAGTTTCTTTCGTTTAAGTTGCAGTCAGTCATCGCTTTTGTAATCTATTATTTCAAAATTCTGTTCGGCTTTCTTCTAGCTCTTCTTTGTGGTACCCTTTCCATTTTCTCTGTGCGCCAAGCATTTGCGATGACAATTAATAAATCGCAAAGACAAACTCTGGATAAAGTGGGAATATATATTTGTCACAACCAGTCAATGTCACGTGCGAGTAGTTTTGAAAACTTAAAAAATTCAAGTTTTACCTAAGGGGTAGTGCCATACGTTAAACATTGTCTACAAAGTAGTTTTGTAAATTGCAAAATATTTTGCAACGGGTCCACTAGTGATTTTGTCTCTCTCTCTCTCTCTTTGACATTTTCCCCTTGTTTAAGGGTTTGGTCGTACCCAGATTCCAGTTTTTTTTCGGTCCACCCAATCTCCTTCTTTTAATTTTCTTTCGTCCACGGCCTTGTCTATATACGATTTCCATTTAAATTTTGAGCTACCCCTTTTCCTTTTGCCTCGTGAGGACCATTTCAGCACCTTCTTTGACCATCTTTCCGCATCCATACGTTGCACTTGCCCATACCATCTTAAGGCTTTGCCATATAACTTCTGTTCTCACCCTGTCTTTTTATGTTAGCTGCACACATCGTCTCGTAATCGAGCTCTACTGATCTGAATTTGTCTCGCATTTTCTCTGTCATTGCCCATATTTCTCCTCCATATGCCACTACATTTTCTACAATGATTTGAAATATATTTTTCTTGGTTTCAGTCCGGATATTTTTATTCCATATTATTTCATGGAGGGTTGTCGTGACACATAGACCCATTCCTATTTTTATCTCTACAGCTCTGTCAATTTTGCCGGAATCAGATATTATGGATCCTAGGTATTTAAATTCGGTACATTTTTAAACCATTTCGTTTGCTTCACCGCCAATGCACATGTATTGAGTCTTATCCAAATTGATCTTCTATCCCAATTTTTCGAATTCTTTATGTAACTTTCGTATCATGTATATCATGTCCCCTTCCTCTTGGGCAAAAATAAAAAAAATATGGAATTTCGGAAATAAAAGACGAGAAGAATGATAATTTTATAACCAAAGTGTGTAAAGAAAAACTCAATCAATGGCAGTCATTGTTTTTCGGGTGAAGTTATAGGACGGACCGCTTATCGCGAAGATTGTCAGTAGAAACACAAAGGAGCTGATATACAATAATAAAAAGTTGCTTAAAGGCACCCATATCGCCATCAAGGAAAGTCTAACAAAACAAAGGATACAAATTTAATAAAATGCTAGCTAAAGTGGAATCTGGAATTCTATGCATATCCGCATGTGAAGATTTGGAGCAGTATTAAACCGTCAACCTGACCTTACTCACTATCTCTGAAACGGGACCAAACCGCAAGCAAGAAATTTATCAGTTGTATTCAGTTGCAATTATTAATTATTTATTGTTTACATACAATCTACAAAAAATTATTATAATATTATAACTAATTTCGATCACTCTTTGTTACTGTTAGCTGTAGCTTTATTTTCATTTTTACTTCCTTTTACGATAAAAGAAGTATTGGATTCACCGCAAAAATTCGAAATTGAGTTTTCAACAGATCTTCACGTTTTAGAGTCCCCTGATCCCAAAAAACATTTTTTTTTTCATTGGTCTGTGTGTCTGTGTGTATGTCTGTGAACAGAATATCTCAAAAACGAAAAGAGCTATGGCGTTGAAACTTCATATATAAGCTTTGCGTACTATGTAGATGCGACAGCAAGCTTTTGAAGAAAATCACATAACCGGAAGTAGGAGTTTACTCTTTGATTTTTCAGTTTTTTTCGATTTTTTCAAAAACGGCTCTAACGATTTTTTTAAAACTTTGCATTTTTATTACATTTTTAATATGTACTGATGTGAGATTTTGCAGTTGAATACTTCTAAAATGGGTTTCTTTTGTTTTTCCCTATTTTTTTATTAAGTTTATTTGAAATATAACACCCGGTATATATTACGTTTTTGAATTCAGCTTAAAGTTTTGGAAAAAATTTGTCTCTTCAACGAACACTCTATTTGGTACCGTTTTTGTAGAATTTGTAATTTTTGAAAACCGTTGACAAATGCTTAAAAATTAAAAATCAAATGTGTGCCTAATTATAAGATCACTGTAAAAGGAAGTTGTGTGAGTGTATCACACCAGATTTTTTTTTTTGTAAGTATAAGGAATCAATTAAGGCGTGTGAAGTTCTCTGTATCCTGCGAATGCATTTTGAAGACTTGCGGATTACACATATTAATATTAGATCGTTAATACCAAAAATGTTTGAGTTAAGAGAGTGTATTATCAATACAAGGTATGATATAATTAGTATTAGTGAAACTTGGTTATCTTCAGAAGTAGGCAATGATGTAATTAATATTCGTGAATACAATGTGGTACGTTGTGACCATAGAGATGTTAGAGAGGGACAAGTGCGTATCTGTTACAGGCAACTTGTATAATTCAGTCATTTTACATAATGACTGTAGTCCAAGAGCCAGCAACGGGTTTGCTTACAATATTTTTAACAACCATGTAACTGTTATGAAAATTCCCTTTGAATATACTGAGAAGGGAACCCGAAGTCTGGCAAGCCTGCGGTGGTTGTTTTAGCCCCCTTGCGTCCGTGAAGGTTGGAAAAAGATCATATGTAAAAACTGACACAAAACCTATGAATAATATGTTGGTAATACTGTAAGTCTATGTCAAATTCGAGGTTAGCAGGTTAAGTTTTGCGTCAGTCTGTGTCAAAACTGATGGTTCACTATTTAAACATCAGATTTAAGGATACAATTACTTCGTCTTCGCATCGTACTTGGTAATTTAATAATAATAGCATTGGTTTACAATGTCATATCACAAGAAATAAAAAATTATATATCTTATGTTCCCCCAAACATCTCTTATTACATCAAAATTTACGCAATAGTAGGAATACCTTAAAATTTCACAGGTTAGAGCGTGCTTCCTGTGCTATATGCATGTATATGTTGATACGATCGCTTTAATACGAGATTCACATTTCTAAACTGCAGTAGAAGGGCAGCTTGCTGTTATTTCAACTGCAACCTAGAGGTTTTCCATCTACAGACATCTCTCTTCCTTGTTTATTTTGATAGCTGGAAAAGAAAGTCTTTATTATTATTAATAGTTGGCATGGAAATGGAAATAATTGGAACGGTACTAATAGATCGGTACGTAAAGCCAAAGAAAACTACCCTACTATTTTTGTCGAAGAAAATCATCACAGCTAGAAATCCAACAATGCTTCGTAGTCCGCGCTCCTCTTAGATGGAAGAATGGTGCTAAGTCACTCCCAGCTACGTGAGAAGTATGTATGAGGCAAGCAAAATACATAACACCATACGTACGATGAAAAAAACTAGGCATTGAAGTTCTTGGTATAAGTGAGATGCGATGACCAGGCTCAGAAAAATCCAACGTTGATGGACATAGAGTACACTATTCTGGAGAAGAGAGTAGACAATGTTGGAACGGTATTGAAATAAACGTAAGTAAGGTGGTGGCGAAGGCAGTCATGAGTTTGCTGCCAATATTAAATCCCAAGCAAATAATACAACTAATATAAAATAAATCTATTGCAAGTATATGGGTGGTCATATGGTGAGCTTGACGATGGCCTCGTACAGTTTTTGTAGGAGAGGGGTAACTCGGCTGAAAACCAGAAAAAAGACGAAAGATCACAGATTGTTACGTTATTTTAAATTTTTGTGGCCACTGTGGTGGAGTTACTGCCTGGTCGCTTGTGGTTCGCACTTAATTGGCGATGTTGGACGTGTGTCCTGCAATTTTCTTGCGGCGCACGCCAGTCGGAGTTAACAACTGAAGGTGTTGTTATTTTGCACGCCGCCTTCCGGCTCACGTCTTGCAGAGATTTAATGCGTGCCACAAACAGAACGTGTTTGCTCTGTGTTTTTTACGTGACCATTAATTAGACTATGAGGAGTTGCTTATCGTTTAAATGGGGTGTTGTCCCGAAATCGGTTGTATTCTGCCGCTTTGTGTGTTTTTCGACAAACCCCAGATTTTACTAAGTGGGTTTTAACTAATCTAGGCTCCAATATTCCTTCCGAATCCGTGTGACACACTAGTGGAAGATGTTGGCTCCCAAGAAGGGCCGTCGGACGCTTGCTCAGGGAAATTTCCCCACTTTCCGTCCCTTAGCAGTCGAATGAAGCAGCTAACAGGTATTTTTCCTTAAAATTGAAAATCTGGAGGAATTTTAGGTGGTTCTTTTAACAAGATCATATTTGCACTTCTTTTGCATGTGTCACTGGTATTTAATTATACATTGTTCCCTCGGTTTTTAAAAACATTGATTTCAAATATTGTGAAATGAATTTAATCTTGAGTTAATACGCAAGTGTAGTTCGTTTGGCGAGCTCCTCTTGAGATGTAAATTTGATGAATATTAAGACGGTACTTGTTGATGTAGTTAAGAATTTACAGTGACGTCACTTAGGGTTCTGATAAATTGCATTTTATATGTATGAACGCCACTTCCTATGTATGTTGTTGTGTCTTCATTATACCGACTTGAATAATCTTATCGGTGTGTTTTCTTTATGATTCCTGTAAAATAACAGACATGAAGTAATTCAGGAGAGCATGGACCAGTATTAGCACGTATTTTAGGTGATGTGAAAAGTAATTTTTTTACCAGCAGGATCTGCCGATGTACCGCTTCATGTACACAATCTGTAGATCTTTGTTTCATGATTGAAGGAAATTGACAGCTATCTATTATTTGGAACCCAGACACGTCACGCCTTGGTATTTAATTAACATCCTCGACATAGCTTTAATTTGAGTTGATTGTCAAACACACGAGTCATCTTTATTCTAGTTGAACCCCTTTGTCCCGACTGTCAGTTGGCTGGAGCAATTCGTAGTTACAGGGCTGCTTTATTTTGTTACTAATTACTATTTTCACCTGTAATAAGCTGGCCTTGTTTTGTGGGTTAATCAACGTTTGGGCCTGTAACAATTAATGGTTGTTCTAGATAAAAATACCCCGTAGCAAACAGGCCCGCCAATGTGTAGTTTTGTTTTGTGATTTTTGTTTCTTCCTATAAGAAATGACGAGATAAAATATCCCAATATTGGTGAAACAGTAACTAGAATAGAAACGTTTGAAGAATTACATCAACAAAATGTAACTATTTGCACAAGAGGTGCAAAGATATTTGAGAGAAAAAGAAAAACTATCAGTAAAGAGGAAATGGACGACGGATGATATACCTACTGCAAATAATGGATAAAAAAGTCAACTGAAAAACCAACCCCGTAAATAACAGAGAAAACAGAAATGTAGAAACAATGGAAAAGCCAAAGAACAAGGGCACGTAGAACAAAATGCAGAAACTCTAACAAATAAACATGACGTATTTGCAGTCCACAAAGAGATAAAAGCAACAGCGAGGATTGCTTGAGTAGTTCTTGTAATGGAGGTCGTGTGTGGTTCTATTATGCAGCCGAATTATCGATATGGCTGCATTGATTTCTAGGGAGCTTTGTTGTTGGGCCATTCCTCATTGTTATTGTTGGGTTAGTGCCCAATTGGTACCACGATATAGTATACTATGTACCTGGAGTTATTTCCTACAAGTGCCTTGCGAATTCGGTTTGTGCGGGGTGGTCACCGTAGTTCCAATTCGTACGGATTTGAGTTGGTGCTCATTCGTCTGATTAGCATTCGGCTAGCCGCCTGACTGGTGCCGTAAGCATTTGTATTATAAGTATTACAAGTCGATCATCGGCAGTGCATCTGAAGATAATCCCTGATCGATTTATGCTACTAGATGCTACGTAGGAGCACCGCGGAAGTTGCAAGTCTCCCTGTAAGTACCTTGAACAAGTACTGCTTAATGTGGTAATGCTTGCTTGCCTTTGTCTATATGCCTGGCTTCACAATTTGGCTGTTTTGTGCTTATGCGAGGGAGGGTGTGAACACATGCCACATGAAACAGGCCGCTTACTGATTTGCCTTAGGTCGAATACATTACCTATAACTCTTAGATCGAAAGGACGGTTTTGAATTGCGGTAAGTCGCTAGCCTGTAATTTATGCATAGGCACCGAACATGAGAGAGGTACATTACTAAATTGTTAACTTGTACGGGTGTTACAAGGCAACAGTGAGAATAGAGGACACAGCGATAGAAGAAGTAGAAATTCGAAGTTGCGTTAAACATGGTTGTGTGTTGTACTCACTGCTATTCAATATGTACTCAGAGGTAGGTACTGTTCGCCGATTCGCTTACCGAAACCTAGTGGGATCATCCGAAAGAGATAAAACATGTGTAACATGGGAGAGTAATGATATTACGTCTAAACGCAGCATTTTAAAATATAAACATTCTACAGATAAAAGCGGTTACCAAAACGCTTTTCACACAATTATTATCTCATCTGAATTTTTATAAAGCGTACTTAAGTAAATACTGTAAATAACTGCATGTAAATTAGTTTTGTTGTATCCAATCAGATTATTCGTTAATATAAACGTAGGCTACTTGTGCACAGCATACTCAATACTTAGATTAATAATAGTTATAGGCACCCCTTTACATTCGGATCCCGCATTTTCATTGCTCCGTGACATAAGTTAATACAGTATACAGCAGGATCTTATTTTCTTTTATAAATATCTATGGAAGTACGTCGATTTTCCCCTTAGTTAATTAATTGATAAACTCTTTTAAATTTGATACAAGCTACATGTACGCCACTGAACAAGCAACAACAAAGAAAGGTTTCATTTGATTAAAGTTTCGTGAGAAGGGAAGCGTGTACTGGCAGAGCGTTTGACATCTGACCCGCTTACTAACTTACTCATTTTGTTAGTTCTAATATGAAACATCGCTGCCAGCAGCGTAAATTTACATCGCGAAAGTTAATCAATGCACACCACATCATCGCTGAATCATAGGCGCTTCAACGATATCCCTGGTTAAATATAAAACTGTAATCTGGTATAATTTTTACAGAATATGTAAACCCATAAATCTATCTAATCTGATGAGCTATAGGTTACGTTGACACGAGTGCTTGGAATCAAAACAAGCCAAGCCCTTTTTGATAAATCTGCTTGATTCCGCTCTCGAAGTGCAATTTGAGTTTGGCGCGTTCCGAGGTAACTGCTAATTTGAGGCCAATCTAATTCTGAGCTGGAAGCTTCTGCGTGCTCTAGCTCCACATTCCGCGCACGATGATTCTATTTCCGATGTGTAAATTTAGAAGTGTAAATATTAAATTCACCAACTTCCCGCAGGCTCGTGCTCGTGCTGAATAAACGAGACTTCCAATAAACGGAGAAAATTAAGATTTGGCAAGATCTCGTGGCTTGTTTATCTTTGCCCCCGTCGGCGTCGCCAACTTTACCTGACTTTTTCTGAAACTGAGTTCTGGATAAGCACGAAACTGATGATAAAACGCAGAAATTGGTTGTTTACTAAAACTTGTTTTATATTTTTCAATAGTACTTCAAAATTGCCATTCGATATTATTGTAATATGACATATACTGCGGTATGGAAACGATTATCACCACATAATCATTCACATCTAAAATCAGTATACGTCAATAGAAAATTGCAATAACTAGTTATATTATTATTATTATTATTCTATGGGATTTTTCATGGTTTTCAAAATTTTACAGTTAGAACTTACAGTACAAACAATTTTGTAGGTGTTTTGCTTTTTTGACACATACCCAGGCACTATTTTCGTCGGTGGCTGTACCAATCGTATATTACCATTGCTATTTAATTATTATTGATGTAAACTAATGTTATTGTCAAGTCGTTCAGTTTTTTGTGTATAACTGTTTCCGTGCGTTCACTAAAAGACAAAGCTACTGTCAAAGATTGAGACTAAACAAAATGCCATCGACCTTCGCCACTATATCGTTCATCGTTGTACTTAAATATTAAGAAGAGAATCAACTAAAAGATTTTTTGAAAATTGAGTTTTCCAAAGTACAATATTAATTCTATCTTTTAGTATACATCATTGTCGGGTACGAAGAGCTTTAGACGTTTTCAGTAACAATGGGAGATTACAACTGTGAATACCTCGTTTATGTCACCACTCCATCCACACATTGATTGAATCTCTTGATATTGTAGTTCCCAGATACAATTCACATGTTCCTACAATTATATGACGTATTCACTCGTTAAAGGTCTGTATGTTCATCCTTCTCATATGCTCATACCATAGTTGTTTCTGTTCAATTGTATCCGTAAGTGATTTATTTATTTTCATTAGTTCTTTAATTCTTTCGTTCCTTTCGCTGTCCATTATTGTTAACTTGCAGCATCGCCTTCAGAACATCGTTTCTGTGGAATTAATTTTGTCTTTCACTTTTTTATTTATAGTTCATCCTTCGGCTCCGTATATAACGCTACTTTCGATAAAAGTACTAAATAGCCTTTTTTTCGTTTTGTTAGATATTTTGTCATTCCACAGTACTGGATGCAATTTTCTAATTATCATTTTTCTTCTTCCTATTTTGCTGTGCATGCCCTGTTCGTCTCTTCCATCTGCTGTTATAGTGAGTCCTAGATATCTGTTATGTTTTGTATGTTTAATTATGCCTCTGTCTGTATTGAGATCGTGTTCTTGATCTCCAATAACCATGTATTCTGTTTTATTCATGTTTATACTCAGACTCCACTTTTTATACTAGTCTACTAATTTTATAAACATGTAGTTTACGTCGTTCTCGTCTTCGACAATCATTATCTGGTCATCAGCAAATAAAAGACTATATATTGTTATAGTATCGACTCGTAAGCAATAATAGCTACTAGACTGCTAAACTATACCTATCCATTCTCTTCAAAATACTTTAAATAAAATAGTTGCCCTAATTCCAATTTATTTAATCAAATCATTTATTTCTTTGACTAGCTCAGGTTATAACAAACATCTTATCTATCTCAGGTGGGTACTTGCGTTAGAAAATTCTATCAAAAAAATTGTACAAAATGTTTGGGTATTGACAAGTTATTTCAGAATGATTTTAAATATTTCAACTGTCACTGTCAAATTACTAATATGACACTTAAGCTGAATTTATATTTAATCAACACATATCAGTTCCAACATGTTAACAAGAGTAAGTATTTATGTATGCAACTCATTATTCCACTGTTAATATTAATTCATGTTTATTAATTATATATACCTGGTTATCTTCCCCTTCTTGAATGGACCCCATTCTCCTGTAGAAAACAGCACAAATATAACCAACCTATTTTGTCACATGTATTTGCATCTTGAACCAGGAACCCCACTTCAATTAGAATCCACGGTGTAACAATGAATTAAACACTGATTAAGTGTTATACTACAATCCCAACAGCCACCCAGCTCTCCTAGATGGTAGATCCTTTGTATTGCATACAACTGCAATTCAAAGATGTCGTCCTCTTTACAGCAACCAGCATGGCATCCAATCCTTCAATTCCATTCCACAAACACCTACACAAATGAGGAGTTTGTGACAGCAAGCTCAATTAAAATCCAATTCCCAGATGTCATCGACTTAATTGCGATTTGTATGCTCGAACCCAAGTTTAGGTTATAATTACTCCATTAATAATTTTATGCCAGCATACCCATTCAAATTAGTTACAGATATCTGCATATTGGCAGAAAATGTTTATTACAGCTCCTACACTCATTCCTGCTAGAACGGATAACTTTCACCAGTTGCAATATTCGTTATTCTTCCTTAGTCACATAAATGGCCCCTTTCTTCACATCGAAGCTTGTCTCAGTTTAAAATTCGTTTTGATTCCATTTTTTTCAATTAATTTTGTCCTTTGCACCCTTGTATATACATCCAAAAATAAACTTTTAATTATACATATTTTGTTAATTTAAATCGATACAAAATAATTATGTTCACGTTTTAGAAATCAAAATAAGTTGTTATCCTTAATAATACAATTCACTATAGCAATCCTCAATTTTAATACAATGTTTTAAAACTAACATCCTGGATTACTTTTAACTACATGCAGTATATTTTCTTAATAAATCTGACAAATTCCAAGTAACTTATTCAAATATTAATTCAGCTTATAACTTTCATATTATTTCAGACTAACTTATAGTTTGTTCTAATTATTTACCTTTTAATTATAAATTGCTCTCTGTTAACTTCAGTAATCATTCATCTTAATCCAAAGATAATGATTTTAATTGATTTTTAGAACATTATTTTTGTATAGCTATTATATTCTGATTGATTTTCACCCTTGTAATTTTAATAATTAGATAGTTTTTCTATCCACAATATCTTAATATCTAGTAATGATTTTTTTAACAATAAATTGGCAGTCCTGATCTGCAACTATAACAATAAGTTATCCTATCCAATATTTAAACCCATCGAGCTGCACAGTCTTCCCCATTTAGTGTTTACAATAGGTCTTTTTCGATCATCGGCCATTCGGTTTTCATCATTACAAAAGTACATATTCAAGCAGCCAAAGCTATGATACAGTGGGTGAAAACAGACTGGCAACTATTATAAAACTGAACGAGCAATTAAAAAAATACCATCGGGATGAGCGCAATGTTGAGTCTCCTCTTTAGAGATTGATAGCGGAGATCAGACGTGTTCCGTAGCCAAACGAAAAAGTTTTCAAGTATATACTCACTCCTATTATAAGTATGTAGTATAAGTTTGTTTCTATTGGCGCTACCCAGTTTTCTCAACTGTGGCATATGTAATGAGTACGAAATACTTCTTAACTAGAAATATTCAACACCACAGTCATGGATATCTACGAGCACATAGGGAATTATGCATAACCCCTCATGAGTAGAGGATGACGACGACAACGACAAACGATGACTACTACGACATGAAAAAATGGCTCCATATAAACACAATGGAAATGCATTTATAAGCAGCCAATTTGATCCGAAATTTATTTGATCACTTTTCAGTACAAGAATTACCTACAGTTGAATGTCAACAGTACGGTATGCCTTTGTTTTAATTTTAGTGCAGTTTGCAAGCTATGTTTGGACAGAGTTGGAGATAACGAGTACATATCTACTCGATCGATTAATGTAGTATACTATATATCCTTATTTATTCACTCATAGCCTTTAATCTCATACTTTTCAGTATCGAGTGTGTTATTTCGAAAGCAAAGGAATCCGTGCTGGTTATTTCTAGATAGTATTCTACGACATGATCTAGTTTGAAAATAAGAAGTTTTTTAAATCAAAATCGCAACTTCAGGTTTTGCCACGACCGTTCTTTAATGTTGCTAGTACAAGATGATCAATAAGAACTCCAAATTTCTAAATATGCACCTTAACATGAAGCTTATAGAACCTTCCATCTCTGTATTCAACCTTGTTATCTTGTATATATAGAATTCCTTCCATGGTTCGTTAAAATGACTGTAGCAAATCGAAATAATAGAATAAAATTAGAGTATATATTCACGATATAATAACTAATTGACTTGACCGCGTTTTAGGGTAGAGACGAATCCCATGGCAAATGATAAATTAGACACCATGAAGAAATACAGTTGCAGACCACCACGAAATTCATGGAAACCAAATATTAAAAGGCATGTTCAAAGAAAGATACAAGATCGAGATTAGATACTGGAACACGCATATATTCAATTCAGTAGATATTTAGGAACATGACAGCAACTGCTATAGATTTCTTTAATTATATCCGTAGAAAGTATTTGATAAGAACGATTATCAAGCAGTGATTAGGTGCATTTTCTAACGGCAAGGAAGCTAAACAGCTACAAAGTTAAGAAGAGAGTGTCTCTTCTTTCTAGTTATACACCCTTAACCTGCTCTATCTGATGATAATTTATCATGAGTCTCCCCAACTCTCCGATGAGTCGTCTCATTCTATTCCTACTAGTTTATGGTCTGCTCTTCTAGATTCACAAACATCACATTTAGATCTTCTCAATTGCACCCCTTCATGAATTGGTTTATATAACACTGTTCTCTTACATTTCATACAATATAATTGGTTTTCCCTGTTATCTTCCTTAACTTTTTCGTTTTTGTCACATCTAACATGATTGTTGCAGTGATCCTGTCAATTTTTGTTCTGTCCATATACGTTCAAATACCACAATACGCTTTTGTCGTATCTCGTTTTCACTTCGGCTTTAAAGTATTTTCTATTCCACACAATTCCATTGAGGGCTCCCGTGACTAGATAATTAAACTGAAACACTCCTCTCTTTCTGGTGTCCACTGCACCTTTCTTTATTGATGGTCGTGTATTTTGTGCAGATAGTTTCATGACCAATATTCTGCATGTTTGTTTCATAATATGTAGACAAAATTTCGTTGAAAAATAAATGATTTGCTCAATCGAGGTTTCTTTCCATCTTTAGCTAAAATGAATACATTCAGACTTTGCAGCCAGCAGTGTTACTGATACAGACATTAGTTAGTAAAGTGCCAAATGTAGAAGATACAGGCAACGCTCAAAGCAATTATTAGAGGCGTCAACTGCCATAAATAATGTTACCACTAGAACATTAAATCATGAATCAAATTTTACAGAATCGGGAGAAATAAATGAAAAGCGAAACCCAGTATTGAAGACATTAAACCATACCCAAACACTTAAAGAAAACTTAAAAAGATGCGTAATAGAGAATTAAAATTGTATACTTCTACACCAATTATGAACGAACTCGAAGACAAACAAAAGAAAACGAAGAAAAAATTATATATGAAGATGCCGAAATAACTAACGAAAAGTGTTTGAAGAAAAAGAGGATACATAAATTGAAACAAAAGGTAATTCAAGAATAGGTGTGGAAAAGGTCAAACGAAAGCTTTTCGACAGTGACACGTCCGAAATTCATCTTTCGCATTGACTGTGTATCTGATGATGATTTATTCGTTGATGAATCGTACCAAAATTAATAAAATCTGTTATTAACACAAATTTCATTTTTTCTTTAACTCGTGTCATTACGCAGAGACTTCTTGTTATAAAATTTTCTGTTTTTGGAAAACATTTTATTTAAAATATATTAAATTAGGTTTTCATTCGATCAGTCATACGAGTCGGGCAGTTTTAAATTTTGCGTCGATAATTATGATCATTAAAAGTGTTGCGGTCGTTATTACGCTGAGTTGTTTTTAATAAAGAAGTACAACACGTTATCCGATAACCGGGATACGTTTTTCCTATTTGCACTATTAGTCACTGATTTTATTTAAACTGCAAGTTATTATTGCCAGATAAGTATAAACAACACAATAAATCTGCGAATTAAGGCTTGTCCGGGTGAGCAAAGTCAAGGCTGACAAAGGAGAATCGATATACCCGGCATTTAAAAAGTAAAAGAATACTTACAGCACCGGATAAACGATTCAAAGAGATGGAAAGCGACGATATGTTACAAATGAAGAATAAGAAGGAAGTAGTGACGCAAGGTATATTGAAATAAAGGCGTTTAGAAACAAAATTACAGAATTTAAACCAAATTGGGAGAAATAAGTACAACAGTAGATAACCGCAAAAAGAAAAGAATTTGGTTATCACCGGTTTAGAAATGGATGCTGAAGGTAAAACATTTCAATGGAATGTATAAGCAATTTCGTTTAAATATAGTTCGGCATAGAAGGGGAAACTCAAGAAGTACACAAGCTCGGACACAAGGAAATGAAAGTGCTGAAGTATAAATTTAAACTAAATCGTTACAAGATGAGACAATTTTCATCGATAATGATAAGGAACGAAGATTGGTTGAGTTGATCAGACTGCAAAAAATAGCTAAAAATAGTGGACAGCAGGAAGGCAAAAGGTTATGACCAAAATTTTAATAGTATTGAACAGGATAGGAACACCGTAAATGATAAGAGTATATGTCTTGAAAGATTAGCATTGATACTTGGAATATCATAGGTTTAACAAATAAACATAGAATTATAATAAAAAGATAATTGATTTAATCGAACTTAAGTATTCTAACAGCCACGGAACCTAAAAATAGTAATAGGTTTTGCAACACGAAAAAAGGTAACAGCATTTGGTATAGCACAGTAGCATAATAAAAACATGTGAGATCCAGAGTAACCTGTCTTATTAGAAAAAATTGGTGCAAAACGTATGTAACTGGTGTTTTATTTGTAACAAAGTTATGCATGTTGTGCTGGCTAAAGAGGATAATTTATACTACTATAGCAGTCTTTGGGCCTGAACAACAAAGAATAAAATGAAAAGTCCTGCAACGGAGGATGGGAATAGGCCGACAAAGAATCGGCAGATACTTGGTAAATTTGGGTAAAAAAGGAGACATAGCAATGGAAAAAAGTATTATGTATAACCGAGTAGTAGATTCCATTCTTCTAGTACAAAACCCTAACCCAAATCACAAGCTTAGAAAGAAGCAGAAATGAACAATCAATAATGGTTTATATATGCCCGAGCCAGAGGGTTTAGGGAAAGTTGAAGATGTACTAGTTAAGAGTATACCACCCTTAAACTATGGGTTAGCACAGCCTTAGCTAGCTCTGACTCTCGGTAGAAAAAATGGTATGAGTAAGGACTAGGCAGCGATCTTAGGGTTTTAAAATAGTCTTGATAAAGCAACAACATTTTGGGGCGCCTGTCGTTAAACACAACGTAACCAAATTTAGCTAAAATCTTATCACCGCCTATCTTTAGAATTACAGGCTTCACACTGTAAAAAAATGCACAGGTTGAAGGAGATGTAATAAGATAACACAGTATATCAGCAATAGGAGCAATTAATTTATCCACTAGTCAATAGTAACAAAATAAGTTATTTACAAATAGCCGGCAAGGTTAAATTAGTCCAACTACAATTCTAATGCAAATCCTATTGCATAAAAGCATAGGTCGAAAACATAATACATCTTCCAAACATCATAATATTGAGTCCAAAATATGAGTATTGTAAAATAATGACATTCAAAAGTAATGCAAACATCCGACTAGTTTTTGACTCGCAACTTCCTTCGATCGCATGAAAATAGTTGAACAATTGACATATGTAGTGTCAGGCGCCTCAAGGACGTTTGTGGAAATAAGTATTAGGTACATAAAAAATTTCAGTCACCCTAACTGATGAAATACTAACGCGTTAGCGTTGCAAATAATCTAGTATTTATCGCGTAGAGTTTGGTAATCAAAGACTGTTTATTCTTAAGCAATAACCATTTACCGATAATTAAACAATTAATGCATGTACTTGTAAAACGTAGTGAAAGCTTAATGCATGTACTTGTAAAACGTAGTGGAAAGCACTATGATTGCGATCTTAGGGAAGTCTTGCCAGTGGATACAGGCGGAGGAAAGTCAAGCCGTCGCCAAAACTGCTCAAATCTGCTATACACGCCGTAAAAGCCGTTTGCTACCATGAATCTAGCAACAAGAGCAGATCTTTAGGAACTCGCAATCCTTATGAGCTTGATGCCTTGGAGCCGATGGCTTGTAGTAAAAGCATGGAAGCAAGCCTAATTACCAAGAAATTAGAACTCATAAAAAAACAAAAAGGAAAACCTTACCACAGCTAGAAATCGGCCTAAACGTGCTTGGAAAGACGCCGCTGTGCATACTTCGGCTGTTACAGAAACTAAGGCTTCCAAAGCCTGCTACTTAAAACTATGCCAAATCCCCGGAAGTGACTTTTAAATACATTGTTTCGAGCCTATCTTCCTTTGACCACGGCTAGCTATCGAAAGAAAGACCGCACCGAGAAATTATTCGCAGGTGTCAATCTCGAAGGTCGAGTGTTCCTGTCGCAAAATCTAATTCACGCAACGCCAAGAGCGGGGTGCGCGGAAAAACCATACTCGAAAACAAACTGCCTCGAGGAACTACTTAATATCGTAACGCAAAATGAAATGGAGCGTTACAAGAGATGATTCGAAATAGATAGCGACCACTTTTTGTTAGTTGCACCATTTAAAATATAAGAGAAAGGAAGGGTTACGTGGAAACAGCAAAAGTAAGAATAATTACACAGGCACAAAAGCTTAAATCGAGAAAATAAAAATTTACTTCAAATGCGAATACAAAAAGAGATTACAAAGTTTAATCGAAATTCCAAACAGGTAATACAGAACTATGAAAGTATGTGTATTGGATTAGCTGAAAAAGTATGCAGAAGGAAGAAGGTATCAATCATTGCGAAATGTTCAAACTTCTGTTTGCCCATGAAATAAACAATTGGGTGAAATTTTGCGGAAACAAATTAGACTGCAAAACTAGTTCACGATGTGTAATAATTAGGCTAGATGTGTGCCATTCTTAACAGTAATATGGTATCATTAGGTCAAGTTTCAATACATATTGTGTACAAGCAAGGAGTTCTTGCAAGCGTTGTGTTTTGCACTTATACAAATAGTAGGTATTAGATTGTTTATTTATTTATTTATCCTCAAACAGGCGTTATTGCCTTATTACATGAGTACATAAACGTTTACCTATAATTACTCAAATATTGCAGAATTAAACTTCTAAACATTTTATAACTGTGCAAAAAAAATATATATATTCAAAATAGCAATATAGTAATTCGTAAGTTTGTGCATTGATATAATCGGGGTGAGTGCCGACACTGTTGTAAGAGATCATGCAAATAGAGTTTGGCTTCTTGTGAATCTACCAGGCACCCTTAATGAGCATAAATTCAAGAGTTCACTACAATCGATATGAATGTTACATATTTTATAACACATCATTGTTATACAATGGCGTAGTCAGGATTCCAGTTAGAGGGGGGCATAAATTTAATTATCCAATCAACTACTACTATTATTATAGTTTTATTCAATTTTTTACAAATTACAAAAATTATACGTTGAAACATCATCAGTTTCCGCAAATCTGCTGCAGATCGTAGCTTCTTTTTTTGAAATGTTGTAGAATGTGAATTGCAATAATGATTATAAATCAACTGCCTTTTGCTCTTTATAAATGTTTAGGGGTGGGCAACTGCCCACCTCTGTCCCTCCCTGGCTACGCCCATGTTGTTATATAAAACTGACGTCTATCATTTAAAGAAATTATTTTGAACATACGCAGTAGATCATTTTTTAGTGTATTCGAATAGTGTGGGTAAGAGCTAAACTTTTTATAATATAAAAATCTTAAGAACCGATTTTGGACTTTTTCTATTCTTTTGCTCTGTTCTAGAGAACTTGGGTTCCACACTACACAACAGTATTCTAATTTTGAACGCACTAGTGTTTGATATAAAAGTTTTAGAGTGTCAATACTTCTGAATCCACATGTATTTCTGATATAAAACCCATACACCGTCTCGCTTCGGAAACAATTTTTAAAATGTGTTGTTCGAAATTTCGGCGTTTGTAAACTGCAGCGGATCATTAGTGAGGGTATGTAAATTGCAGCGGGCACCGTTCAGGTAGTTTTTGGGACGTATGTAAATTGCAGCGGGGTCATAAAATTAACATTAACATTAATCGACAACTAATCACATCATTTCCCATCACACTTTATTCAGGCTTGGGACTGGTGAAATATACATATTAAATATATATTCGGCGTGTTTAAAAATGATGGAAATCTTATTTCCACTTTTTTTAGACAAATAACATGCAAGTATTTTTGTGTTTTCGATATTGGTTTTTTTAATTTTTTTTAATTGCCAAATAAAATTACTTCTTGTGCATCACTGTATCGCCAAAGTGATGGCATACTTGCTGCAAGAAACTCAATCTATTTATACATACGTTTTTGTACGCGGACAAACGGACTTCTAAAAACTGTTGTTTATTCAACGTTTCGCGGTTCACTTTTTTGTTGCAGTCGATGCTCCTCATTTTGACGACGTAAGTTTCGGTCTGATACTCCAAGAGAGTTTGAACAAAGATGTTCAGATTTCGATGGAAAGTGCCGAAGTTTTTATTGAAATGAGAGTGGAACGACTCGTATGCATTAGTCGTTCGACACATCTCTGCCGAGGATGATGTCCAGATAGATGAGGGAAAGAGAGCCTCTTCGGAAAGGTAGGTGTCAACTAGGTAATCCAAGTACCTTGAGACGCGTTGATCTTTGGGTTGTACGGCTCCAAGGTCAAACCCGAAGACTTCAAAGTTTCCTTTTTATAAAACTTGCAGCCGTCTGCTAAGAGCAGTTTTCTGCCGCGTTCGCTCTCAACAACCATTACTTTATTCATTTTAGCGTAGGAACGTTCGGTTTCGTTGCTGAATGAATAGTGAGAATTTCTTGCAACAGTTCGTCTATTTGTTAACACATCTTCAAAATGGAATACCATAAATTTTACAGTATGGATTTCCATCATTAGGCGCTCATTAGATCATGGTAATTACACGGCGCCCGTCATTAACATGAACCCGCTGCAATTTACATACTTTTTGGAGACACTACCTGGCTATTACATGCTAATGAGGATTAAGCCGCTGCAGTTTACATACATCCCGAAATTTAAATTTGTAGTTAAAGTAACTCCCAGATCATTAATATTGCTTTTACGACACAATTTAATTGTATATAAGTTCTGTACTTTTTTTATTTTTTAATATACTTTTGAACTCTAAAGTGTATTCATTTGTGAACAGACAAAGACTAAACATGTCTTGAAGGGTAGTTAGGTCTAGCTACTCCATTCACATCTCATCCTACAACGGTTGTTACACCAAGTGTAAACCCCTTCAGTAAAATAACCTGGTCATATAACTATACAATTTATGTTCCGAAGTGCGTCCTGAACGAGTGCAAGAAATAATCCACGGAACTACACAAATCGAAGACTTGGATAAATTGCAGGTGGTCAGAACAAATACCAATAGAGGTAAGGAAGAAGCTTCTATGGAAGAAAAGTTTAGTAAACAAGAATTCAATAGTTATTTAAGGTATAAGTGTGTTATATTACAAATAATACACGAGAGAAAAGTTGAGCCCTCAAGGCCGTCAGGCTGAAACCTGAAACAATTCAAATGTCATAATAGAATTGTAGTCGGTGCAAAGGGAGTCGAGTGTCGTAAGTTAGAAAATTAGTACAACTTGAGATAATCTCTGAAAGGACAGCATGACATGAGAATTCAAACGACACCACGAACGCCAATACTCAAAAATATCAAACCGGTACTCGCATGCTATATTAGAACATTAAATTCACTAACTCCCCAAATGTTACTGGCCACGTGGTCTTCAATCATTTATGATGTCTCTGTGTATCACGGTTTGATAACAAAAATGTTAGTCACCAAAGAAGACTACGTGATGAGGTAGTTCATATGAGAACTTTTTGTGAAAAGTGAGTCGCAATTCTGGAAAAACTTACTATAGATTAAATATGAACAACTGCTTGCCTTCAAAAGTCGTATCTTCGTTCTGTTTAACATTGTTTTAATTTTGTTAAGGTTCATGTTCTTTTACTGATTTTTGTCAGATGATATCATCAGCAAATTGGAGATGTGTGAAGTATCTGCCATCAATATTGATACCCTCTAGACTCTAAATACATTTTCCAAAGCAAGTGTGAACTGTTTAGAACATGGTGTGTCGCCTTGTCTCACTTCTCCGCTGAGGAGAATTTTATTTATTGAAATTCCTTCATCCACATTTTATTCTGGCGCCTTGTAAGGACCCACAACTTAACAGCATCAAATACCTTTTGAAAATCTTTGAAACTCTAAGTGTCGGGCATGTACTTCTTTAATATCCTGGTGAAGGATAGATTTACTTCAGGCACACAGCGAACCCTGCCCACACGAGCTCTTGATTTTCTCTCTTATGTTTGGAGAGAAACCAAGTCCTCCAACCGCGATTCTACCTAACCGCTCTTCCTTCTCATCGTCTATCTCATCCCCTTTAACAAACCGCATTTGCCAACATAACCTCATACTGACCTTAACCGATCAGTCAACCGTATGGATTCTGGAAAGGGCAAACAGTTGGCAACGAGTAATTTCAAAGAAAAATTGTATACAGTGACACAGAACAACAGGACTAAGAAGAATTACCAACTTCTAACACAACCTTAAGAAGAATTCAAACGTAGGTCTTTATTAAACGAGAAGAACAGGAGAAGCCGTAGTTACACTAGCATCGGGACACTTATTTTACCAAAGAAATATGGAAGAACAAACAAGATTAGTTGGAGTAGCCTTTCTCATTCATTAAAAGAGAAAACATACATGTGGTAACAAAAACGAATTGGAATAAAATGTTTTATTCCGAAGAAGAATTTAGTTAGAATAACTGGGCTAGCAATTGCCAAATCATTATCTTTTGTCAAGAAAACACCACCGTCGTGCTGAGCAAGCTACTGCTATTTAGCTATTCAAGAACCATTAGTACAAAGTACAAGAGCTGCACCTCTATCTGAGTCCAGCAATGAAAATACGCTGTACATTCTGCCCTTCTGTTTAAAAAATATTTAAAATTTAACAAATTAAAAGCTGATTAAGCGACATTTAATGATTTAAATTTATTTGATGCTAATTTGAATGCGACTTAAAGTCGTTTTAACGAGATTAACAGCTACGTAAGAGAGACTTGATATAATTTTAACGAGATAAAAACTGATTAAGCGATATTTAGTAATTTAAATTTAATCAGTGCTTGTGTTAGTGGTATTTAAAGTCGTTTTAAATTGACTAAGGTCTGTGCAAACGAGATTTAAAATAATTTTCAGGTGGAGAAACTGATTAAGCGACATTTTATGATTTAAATTGAATTGTGTGAAATTTATGGTCGTTTGAACGTTGTAACAGTTGTTTAAACGAAATATAAAATAATTTTAACGAAATAAGTCTAATTAAGTGAATTTTTTAATTTAAATTTAATTAATGCTCGTTTGAGAGTTTTATAGTCGTTTTAAGGACACTAACAGTTGTGCAAGGGATATTTAAAATTTAAAAAGCTAAAAACTGGTTAAGCGACATTTTATAATTTTAATTAATTGATGCTCGCTTGGGTGAAATTTATGGTCGTTTTAACGACACTAAAAGTTGTCTAGACGAAATATAAAATAATTTTAACGAAATAAAAGCTAATTAAGCGAAATTTTCTGATTTAAATTTAATTAATGGTCATTTATAGTCGTTTTAACGAGACTAACAGCTGTGTAAGGGAGATTTAAAATGTTAAGATGCTAAAAACTGATTAATTTTATGATTTCAATTTAATTGATGCCCGTTTGGGTGATATTTAATATCGTGTTAACAAGACTAACAGCTGTGTAAAACGGTTTAAAATAATTTTAACGAGTTAAAGACTGAGTAAGCGATATTTTATGATTTAAATTTAAATGATGCTCACTTAGGTGAGACCTATGGGCGGCTTGAGAATAACAGTTGTTTAAACGAGATGCTCGTTTGAGTGAGATTTAAAGTCATTTTAACTAGACTAACATCTGTGTAATTAAGATTGGAAATAATGTTAACGAGCTAAAAACTGATTAAGCGACATTTTTTAATTTAAATTTATTTGATGCTGGTTTGGGTGAGATTTGAAGTAATTTTATCGAGACTAAAAGCTGTGTAATTGAGATTTGAAATAATTTTGACAATAAACTGAATAAGCGACATTTATTATTTAAATTTAATTGATGCTGGTTTGGGTGAGACAGGGCGTTTTAACGAGACTACCAGCTGTTTAAACAAAAAATAAAACACTTTAACCGAGCTAAAATCAGATTAAGGGAGAGTTTGTTATTAAAATGTATCTGCTGCAGCTTCGAGTAAGATTTAAAGTCATTTTAAACAAGATTTAAAACAATTTAACTTAGCCAAAAGCTGACTAAGCAATGTTTTCTAATTTAATTTTATTTAATGCCCGTTTGGGTGAGATTTATAGTCTTTAACAAGACTAACAGCTGTCAAAATAAAATTTAAAATAATCTATGAGCCTAAAACTAATGAAGTGAAATTTTATGATTTCAATTTAATTGATGCCCGTTTGGGCGATATCTAAAGTCGTGTTAACAAGACTAACAGCTGTGTAAAAAAGGTTTAAAATAATTTTAACGAGTTAAAGACTGAGTAAGCGATATTTTATGATTTAAATTTAAGTGATGATCACTTAGGTGAGACTTATGGGCGTCTTGAGAATAACAGTTGTTTAAACGAGATTTTATGATTTAAACTTAATCGATGCTCGTTAGTGTGATATTAAAAGTCGTTTTCACGAGACTACCAACTGCCTACCAACAGGATTGAAAATAATTTTAAGATGCTAAAAACTAATTAAGCGATATTTTATGGTTTAAATTTAATTGATGCACACTAGGGTGAGATTTAAAGTCATTTTAATGAGACTAACAGCAGTTTAAACAAGATTTAAACTAAAATCTGATTAAGCGCAATTTTGATTTAAATTTATGTGAAGCTCGTTTGGGTGAGATTTAAAGTTATTTTAACGAGACTAACATCTGTGTAATTAAGATTGGAAATAATGTCAACGAGCTAAAAACTGATTAAGCGATATTTTATGATTTAAATGTTAATTGATGCCCGTTTGGGTGATATTTAAAGTCGTCTTAACAAGACTAATATCTGTGTAAATTAGGTTTCAAATCATTTTAACGAGCTAAAGACTAAGCGATATGTTATGATTTAAATTTAATTGATGTCCACTTGGGTGAGACTTATGGGTGTCTTGACGAGAATAACAGTTGCTTAAAGGAGATTTTATGATTTAAATTTAATCGATGCATGTTTATGTGTTATTAAAAGTCGTTTTCACGAGACTACCAACTGCATAAATAACATTGAAAATAATTGTAATACGCTAAGAACTGATGAAGCGATATTTTATTATTTAAATTTAAGTGATGCCACCTGAGCGAGATTTAAAGTGGTTTTAACGAGACTAACAGCAGTTTAAACAAGATTTAAACTAACATCTCAGAAAACCCAATTTTGCTTTAATTTTTTTATGCTCATTTGGATGAGATTTAAGGTAGTTTTGACGAGATTACAGCTGTGTAATTGAGATTTGAACAAATTTTAACGAGCTATAAACTAATTAAGCGAAGTTTTATGATTTAAACTTAATTAATGCTCGTTCGGGAGAGCTTTAATGCCATTTTAATGCGGCTAACAGCCGTGTAATTGAGGTTTGACAAAATTTTAACGAGCTAAACACTGATTAAGCGACATTTTATGATTTACATTTAATTTGTGCTCCTTTGGGTGAAATTTAAAGTGGTTTTGACAAAACCAAAAGTATTTTAATCAAGATTTAAAACAATTTAAACAAGCTAAAAGCTGATTAAGCACGATTTTCTGATTTAAACTCATTTGATACTCGTTTGGATGTGATTTAAAGTCTTTTTAACGAGACTAACAGCTGTGTAATTGAGATTTGAAATCATTTTAACAAGCTAAAAACTGATTAAGGGACATTTTATGCTTTAAATTTAATTGATGCTCGTTTGGGTGAGATTTGAAGTTATTTTAACGAGACTAACAGCTGTTAATTGAGATTTTAAATAATGTTAATAAGCTATAAACTGAATAAGCGACAGTTAGGTCCCGGGTGGTGTAGCTTGAACAAGCGTCCACGTTCGATCAGCAGAGTTAAGCAACGCTCTGTCTGTTCAGAACTTGGATGGGAGTTCCACGGCTGTATCTCTCGGCGCCTCCTGATACGGCTGTCACGGAAATAGTTGGTCCCGGCGGTCATAACAACATCATGACTGTCGTTAGTGGGGTTGGAAGTCCCCATAAATGCACAGCGACGCCTATAATTGACCTAACGGCTGTTGGCTGAGTGCGAAATAAATAAAATAAAATAAAAATAAAATTTATGATGTCTGATGCTCGTTTGGGTGAGATTTAAAGTCATTTTAACTAGACTAACATCTGTGTAATTAAGATTGGAAATAATGTTAACGAGCTAAAAATTGATTAAGCGACATTTTATGATTTTAATTTAATTGATGTTCGTTTGTGTGAAATTTGAAGTTATTTTATCGAGACTAAAAGCTGTGTAATTCAGATTTGAATTAATTTGGACTAGCTATAAACTGAATAAGCGACATTTATTATTTAAATTTAATTGATGCTGGTTTGGGTGAGACAGGGGCGTTTTAACGAGACTACCAGCTGTTTAAACAAAAAATAAAACATTTTAATCGAGCTAAAATCAGATTAAGGGAGTTTGTTATTAAAAAGATTTAAAGTAATTTTAAACAAGATTTAAAACAATTTAACTGAGCCAAAAGCTGACTAAGCAATGTTTTCTAATTTAATTTTATTTAATGCCCGTTTGGGTGAGATTTATAGTCTTTAACAAGACTAACAGCTGGCAAAATAAAATTTAAAATAATTTAAGAGCCTAAAACTAATGAAGTTAAATTGTATTACTTTAATTAATGCTCGTTTGAGTAAGATTTAAATTCGTTTAAGCCACATTAAAACTGCTTTCTTTTTAACGACGTTAAAAGTAGGCCTAAATTATACTTTTATAGTAAATTAAAATTCGTATAAAAATCTGGTTGGTTACATGAGATTTAAAATCGTATAAACGAGAACAGTATAGTTTAAACAAACTTTAACCCCTTTAACAAAATAAAAGTATGTGACATCGTTTAAATAAAGGAGGTTACATCGAAAAGTGAAAATAAAATCAGCGATTTTGTCGAAATTTAAAAATCTAATATTATTGATTACGTAGGTAGTATCGAAGTGTAATGTTTTTTAAAGCAAAGTTGTGTTTGCTTTAGTTAGTAAATTTAGTTAATAAAAATGTTCCACAAATAATCAAAAAGTTAATTTACCAATGGGGTACTCAGAATGAGTGTGCTAGGGCAGATACCATTATACATAAATGCGATACCGGCCATGTTTTAATATTTTAATAATACCTTCTACATTGTTAGCCAAAATTTCGAACATTGTCTTGTTCAAATTAAGTAAACAGCTATCGCACAGTCAACACTTTTAACCATAGCATAAAAAATATGGATTTCCCCAACACCCCCGAATGTTTCCCAGCGTTGCTTGGAAATGCCCCCTTGATACACGAAAACAACTGCGGTCCCCCAGGGGAAGTCATACTTGAAATAACGAGTTCGGCCACGTTTTGCAGTTTTCAGCCGGCAATATCGACCAAACGCCACCGTCTGCTATCCGGCTTATTTATTAATAATTCTTAGCGACCTACCCCGTTGCAGCACAAACTCAGGTGGAGTTGATCAATACTACATCTTGTGCGCGAGCAGACGAACAGCCTCGGCTTACAACCGGGCCTTTTGTAGTATTTTCGTACGCACCGCTACAAACAAAGATTGAACTTGAACCCCATGTACTCATTATCTCTGCCTGGCATTCTAACACTCTCGAATTCTCCGACCTACCCGCATAGCTGCAGAAAAATTGCACTTGAGTGCCATTAATGCTGTTATTATTTTTATATTTAATCTGGAGTTAACAAGGGCACGGCCACGAAGTACAACTGTTGTTTGCTTTGATGCCTAATTGTTTAATATGGGTTTAGCAGATCGTATAAACCGACATCCTGTTTGGTTTTCAACCGCAATGTTGTCCCCACATGCATGCATAATATACGTAACATACGAATTAAAATGACGATCTTGCTCACCAGAAACGTATTAAAGAACAGAGGGCAAAGACACGAATATGGGAATTGACAAGACAACGTCACAGAAGCCCAAAACACACATTACATATATTATGAGTTGATATATCGAACGACTGCATGATTAAAGGCGAACCAGTGCTTAAAAAAAGAACCGAAAAAGAGTACCAACTATTGAGGCATTATTGCAACTTCTTCTATTGCAAGGCTCTATGAACAATACTGAAGGCAAGATTGAAGCAGATATCAAGGAAAATGAAGAGCAATATAGTTTTAGGGCTGAGCGATCTTGCACAGACAATATCTTTACACTCTGTCAAGTCATAGACAAGAGAAAAGAAAGAAATATACAGATTCATTTCGTAGTTATAGACATTCAGAATGATGGAAGTGTTAGGCGTTAGTATAAATAACACGTATGTTACAGCATTAAAAGAGGATAGGAACCCAGAAAAATGAATTAAGGTAGGAAATCTGGTTTTCGATATCTTCAATAGAGATGTTCCTTGTGAAAGAATAGAAAAAAATAAGAGTCCAGATTGGAAATGACCATCTTTATACACTTCTGTTTGAGGATGGTCAGGTGGCGATAGCAGCACCTGAACACGACAATAGTTATAGAGTACTAATATTTGAAGAACGACATAGCCAGCAGGAATTATTTTAGACAAAGTTGCCGTTCTTCAAGAGAGGGACACGTAAGAAATAAGCATCGCCGAAGACAAAAGCAACAATAATAGAAAGAATAGAATCAAAAGGATTGTTCTGGTATAGCATATAGCCACGTCAGAATGATATCACCAGAGGGATGACCAATAAGAACATGGCACTAACCTGTGGTCAAATGGATTGGCTTAGACGAAGTTGCCGTACATCAACAAAAGAACGCGTCAGCAATAATGAGCTCCGAAGACAAGTGGAAATAGAAGCAAAAATAATAGAAAGAATAGTAACAAAAATATTGCTCTGCCATGGTCACGTCAGAAGGATGGCACCGGAGAGATGACCAAAAAGGGTATAGGAAGAAACGGTAATAAAAATGGATTTCCTTAGACAAAGTTGCCGTACATCAAGATAGGAACACCAATAATGGTATGGGAAGAAGAAGTAAAAAGACATCTGCCGAGCATGAATATATTACATCATACATAACATCAAGAGAGAAAATAACATTATTTTTGCAAAGGTGTTAGCTTGAAAGTGTATGTTACAGTAAGAGATGTTAATGAGCCATTCACGTTAATGGCTAGGCCACGTCGATATTAACCTATAATGATGGTAATTTACGGTCCAGCTTTCAACATCAATTCCCAATTATAATGGACAATGTTTTAATCACATCCATGTAAAATTATAATAGACGGCAACGCCTGGAGATAGTCGTTATTGACCATTTTTTACCATTTCTTACTGGACCCTGAATTGTAAAATAACCTTATTAGTTTAGTTACTAATCAACCTTATAATCCAGTGCAATTAGGGGAAAAACGGCTGAAATCCAGAGATTAAAAAAGACAAGATGAAACCTTTTCTAAAATGATCAGGCACCCTAATTTATCAAATAAGAAGTCCCGAGAAATCTCGTGTTGGGGTTTTTGCAATGATCGCCATTTTGGTTCAATTATATATATATATATATAATTTTATTGTTCATTGAAATGTTAAACAGTGTTTAACATGATCGCGTCCTCGAATGTTAAGATACATTTAACATGCATTCACTATAGCAACATCACACATATTCATGGTAGTCCGATTTCGATTTAACAGTTTTTAGTTATTATTATTGATTCAAAATTATTGCCTCAATGAACAATAAACTAATGAACGCATTTCGAGGGGAAACCGTCTTAACATTTCTCACATAAATTACCACTCTTGCTTCGCTGCGCTCGCTCGAGTGGTAAAAATATGCTCGAATGTTGAGACTGGGTTACCCCTCTTAATACGTTAATTACTGTTGCGATATTTATGCAATTACTTATCTTAGAACGTTTATATATGTTTTAAGTGCCTTCTTTATTTTACCTTCTATTGCAACAAACACATTTGGTACCAATGCTACTAGTTTCTACAATGGATTCACGATAGCTATTTCCATAATTACGCCATTAATACCATTTCCAGAATGATTGTAAGATACGCACTCAAGTCAGTCGAGATGAGTTATGAAGCGCTGACATATTCTACAAAGCGTGGAAGACAGAATGAAGAGAGGCAACATAGAGGGTAGAGCAGTTGGGGAGATGGGTGAAGAACTGACCGTTCGGATCGTGTGTATCACTGGAAGAGATTGAGGGATAGAAATTCAATTAAATTCATCTCAAACGTAAGTCGACTGTAAAGTATCTAAGCAGCGTACTGAAGATACGTAAGAGTGTGTGAAGAACTATCAGTTCAAATTTGAACTTTCTGTGTATCCTCCCTCCCGTTTTGATGAAGGAGGTCTAATGAGGAAGCGGAAAAAATCATCTATAGTGTCAATCTTGTCGCCGACATAGATCCAGCCAACAGCAGTGCCTCAACTGGTTCTGTGGCAGCGTCCAGCAACATTTAAAAAAATAACGCAGCAGTATACAGCATATGTCGTTGCGCATTATGAACAAGATGGGCATGGTAGAGAACTAACAGAGAGCAAAAGACGTCACTCTAGGACGGACTGAATTTCTCTCAAACGGCAATAACAAAATGCTATCCATCTCCGTTTTGACCAGTCATTTACAATATTTACATATAGGGGGTAGGATGCAAGTTACTCGAAGCCGAAGCAGCTGCTGATGTGCTAATTGTGCCCACCGTTATTGCAGAGGCCAAAAAAGGGTTTGAAGCACTTAACTGGTGATGACACAGATTTGTGGATTCTTGCGATTGTCCTCGTTCCACCAAACACCTGTTTGAAGATAATCATGACAGGATCAATAACTCAGCCAGATAAGATTCACCCTACTGGAGCTATTCAACATGATATAAGGAATATGACTTTCTTGTAATTATTATACAGGTCTTTACATAATGTTGTGGCTGATGCTCGGAAGCTTTTCATTTTATCACTGTATGGATGAGAAAGGAGCAGACACTTGCCAATCAGTCTGTACATAGTGTATATACACAGTTCAATTTGGCTCAGTATCGGCTCGTGATTATTTTTATGGTGGTGGGGGGGGGGGGGGCTCTTAATTTTTAACAATAACTAAGCAAGAAATAATAGTTAATGATTCATCTGCATTCCGTCGATGTTTTAATCCAAATATAGGTAATTTTTAATTTTAATAATCCAAAAGAAAACGTCATATGCATAGAATAAAAAGTATTCAAACACAACACAAAATGTACACAAGCGTTAACAAACGAAACACTATACTGATTTATTTAATAATGGAAAATAAAACAGGGCTTGTAATGCATCACATCCACAAATCCATTTCTTGGTTTTGCAAATTTCCACAGAAAAATGTCTTGTAAAATTGCGAGTTTCAACTTTATTTTGCAGTGATATGTTTATAATAGACCACTGCCAAAAATTACATTCAGAGAACAACTTTATTTTGCAGGTAAAGCTGAATACCGGTGTAGGCCGTCCAAGTTTTTTATTTTAATATTTTCGACTAAGGGTAGGCTTTTAAAATTAGTTATGAGAATATTACTTAGTTATACTATTTCCTGCCATTTTTTTGTATAAAACCCCATGAAACAACAGAAATCGACCAACATTAATAAACACGCCCTAACTGCAACCGATATTATGTTCAAGCACGACTACAACGATACAAGAACGTCGTTGCTGCACTGGCATTCATTTTCAATGTCAAAGTTTGCACCACATATGCTACCGGCGCGGCGGCTGCCTTTACTATTGGATTGCATTACATTTCCGGAGCACAATATTTGTAGATAACGATTTCAGCTGCAACATCGGTAGCCTTCGCGTTACATTGAAACTGCTATATCGCCGATTCTGCAGCAACAGCGTTTTATACGGTAATTTCCATATAAGTTGGGAGCACATTTCGTAGAGCGCCTTTAACAGCTGCTTAATGCATTGGAGTAAGTGTGTTGACACATAACTCATGTTATGTTAACATACTTCGTGGATATTGTTTTACATGCTGCAAGCGGTATCGAATAATGATCTCCGGATCTCATTACTTAAACCTTGTCATATTATAACAGTAGGATAGATGATAAAATACGTATATTTTCAGTGATAGAATAGTTACTTTTTTCATATCACAAATAGGCTGTTAACCGCTCGATTCCCTAAGAAGCAGGCGTCACTGAGGGGGTTGGTTGTTCTTCCTCCAACATTAACAGCCGCCCGTGAGCACTCACTCCGAGTCTTTCATTAGTTGCAGCAATGGCGTAGTCTTAGCATGGGCGCACTATGCTGGGAATGGAAAATAGTGAATGGTTATCTGCGTCCCATATCAACTGCAAAGACTGTCAAAGAAATGAGTGTCGCAAAAGCACATTAAAGTGCTCAACGTTGAGGATGAAGTGGATGTGTATGGAGATTTGCACATAGTGGAACAAGAAGATACAAATGACGCCGAAAACGAAACTCCTCAAGGTGCCAAACGTCCTCGTCTAGCATAGAACGAGACTTTATTATTATTATTATTGTTAGTAGTAATTTCATAAACGTGTTTTTAAAATATTAAGTTCTAAATGTCTTGTTGTATAACATTGATATCTTCCGGAACTTAATTTTTTGAGTGAATATTTTTTACGATACTGAATGGGTTTTACTGTTGTAGAGGGTTGAAAACGAGCCAATTACAAAAATGTGTCAACTTTTGAAAACAACTGATTGAATAGATATCGCAAAATTTATATATTTTTTTAATTGAACCAATATCTCTATTATAAAGAAGGAACAAGTTATCTAGCAATTTACAAACACCCTGTATACAGGATGCTCAGGGATTAATTGTTGATTTTAGGAAAAAATTTCAAGGGAAAAAGTTTTTACTTGAGTTGAAAAACGCATTTTTGTTATTAAAATGATTAACTAATTGAGGTTCTTTAATTAAAACATAAACGAACATTTAACTAGTTCACAAAGATAAAAATCATATTATCAATGAATTCCAAGTTTGTTATTAGTAATTATGTTTTTGAAAAGCTATTTAGTTGTCAAATTCCATGAAACGTTAAAGCATTCGTTAAGACGTTGTTCCTTGATTAATGTCTAATCACAACCATATCAGTGATTAGCTGCAACAACGCCTCCTGTGCACCAATTTCTAAATAAATTAATTAATATTGTGCATAATTTAACAATAGATACTCACGTATGCCAAATATGAATACTCTCTGTCAAGGCATTCTTGATTAATGAATTTAAATACGTTTCTTCCTCTTGACCTTTAAAGGGCTGCAAGTCAGGAGTACCATTTTGTACTAAGATATATTTGGCTTAATCTTCTTTATTTTGACTCAAGGATTCACCCGTATCATTTATGCCACTAAATTCGAATAGTGCATTTTTAATTTTTATATTTGGCATTAACTCCACAGAAAATAAACTCGCGCAACCCGCAGTAAATATATTACTTCACACATATGATCGTATCTACCCGGGAAATAACAACAATGTTTGCACTATGTGTTGCTTATATCGTTTGGCCATTACACAAGGTTAATGACGATATTTTTCTGCCAATAACGGCAATATCCTAGATTTTAAGGTTCTCATCCAGTTTAATGTCTTTCAACTTAACATATATACAATTTGTCCACTGTCGCAAATAAATTATCGATATATAGTGCAATGAATGGAAGTATTATTCTTTTTATTTTAATTTATATTTTTGTAGCTACTCAAAAATTCCTTGTATAAATATTAAGGACAAAGTGAATTGAATAGCCAAGTATTTTGCCCTTTGCTGAATCTTTATTTTAGTTGCCTACCTCGGTAAAACATAAATAACTCAAATCAGGGTTGGGTCTAAATATTTGGGTAGATTAAAATTTTAATAATTGCAAATGCAAACTTGGTGAAATCATATTCACACATTATTTTAAATGAAGCTGTATACTTTGAAATAACCTCACTTGCACTTAATACTGAATAAAACAGTCAATTACAATCAGATAAGTGGTATCTCCTTGTATTTTTTAATTTGCATGTGATAAAAGAATGCTTATTGCAGGTATTCGTTCACCACATCAACGCCGCGTCAGATGTCCTCTTTCCCAGGGGTTATTTTCAATTGCACCGCTGAGCTAGGCAGTCTGAAAATCAAGAACCACAACGAACTCCAAACTCAGAATTACTGGCCGACCCTAGATAGCACCGATCCAGCAACCAGCAAACACCGTACACAGTCACATCTACCAGCGATACCATACATTCGCAGACGAGCTCCACAAACCACCTTTATTACTTATGGTTCATGTATTAATTTATGTTTCCTGATATCACCTTCACAATCATTAATTCAGTAAAAACACCACTTAACTTGATTACTGGGTTTTATTAACATATGAAAACCAGCCCCAACATTAACATTTTCCTTGTTGGACAGCTTGCTTTTTATTATTATTTTTTAATCCCCTTATTACCTAGTAACTGACATTTCATTTGTTTTACATTCCCTTAATACTAGATTCCATTTTAATGTTTGTAAATGTCAACAAATTTTACACTTGTTTATTTTCAACGCACTGTAATGATTCTTTTTAGTTCACGCTTTTAATCATGCTTTCAGGTACCTTCTGTATTATTTCTTATTTATAATTGCACATTGTATATGTGATTCATGTGCAAATATTCCTTTAGTTGTGCTCATATCTATGTAAATGGCATCATGCTCTATGTGACTAATCTTACCGGTTTTAGACAACTTGTAATTCAATATTAATTTTAACATGTATTAACATTATTTCGCATTACTTGTGAGGTCATTTAACAGTAAACTTCAAACTTAATTAGGATAACCATTCGTATTAAATGTGATAGCGTTTTGTGTTGATCTAAAGGCATTTATTATTATTCATTTCCAATCATTGGTGTTTCATATGAAAACCTGCTCCTAAGTTATAGCTAATCCTATTCATGTAAACCCATTTAACTTTTATAGTACTCGTAACATATGATGTCTCATTTCATTTCCTCCAGTGCCAATATTTTAACAATTAAACCATAACCAATCCTATTATTTTTATTTAATTCTTTAAACATAAAATATAAACTGATTTCTATTCCCGTTCGCTTTATATTTGTTGTCTTCGTGTATTTCAATAACGATTATGTTTTGCAATAGCACATAAAAAATAGAATCAACAATTAATTTACCATTTAGTCTAGCTTCAGCAATTTATAGAGGATGAGTGAAGTGGTATTATTTATTTCAAGGAGACCCAACATTTTGCAGTTAAGCTATATTCCAATATTTTAACGACTGTAGAAATTGCAGACCAACATAAAGATGTCTTTAAAGGCACTTCTTGCCATTATTTCTAAACGTTAAACAATTGCAACCAAAAAACTAAGTGCACAGCGTCTCCAAACTGAGAATTTACAAACATTACTTGTGTTTACAATAAAAAACGATGCGTTGTTGATGATGAGGTTCGTTAACAGCCGAACTGGTGTTAGTATTAACAGGAGATCGCTTCCTGGCCAGAGAGGATGTGCGATAAGCTGATACTGCTTTAATCATAACTGTTGCGTTCTTGGCTTCAATTTGACGGCCTCTTGCAATTACAACGTGTACAGAGCGAGCTTTAATTAATTTCTGCAGGGGATCGATGCCGATGCATTCCCACGTCTCACGACAACGTTCAGGAGATAAATATCTGTTGATGTTAGAGCCTAAGTGACATTTAGAAGTCCGCAGAGCGGATGTAGCTTCTGGCACTTGTTTTGTAAACAGTATTTTTAAACAGCGAGGAAAATGTTAATCTTGTTTGGGAACAGTGAGGAAATTAATTTTTATGAAGCTTAGCCTGGCACTTAAAAACAAGCTCCCCATATGCGATTCTCAAGAGCAATGGTGGTTTAAAATTAGCCACGCACTAATTCCCTGATTTCAGACTTAATTTTAGCGTTCTGTGAAATTTTCTAAAAATACGCCTGAGAATTTTAGTTGGAATTCAGAGTCTCAGTACGAAACAAGTTTCACTTTCACTAGAGAGAGAAACATTTGAAATAGCTACCTAGGGTGCCTTGATGTCCATTTGATGTATTTGTCTTTTACCAGGGTACGGACAGATCGTTGTTCCCTCTCACTTTAAATTAATTTGTAAATGTTATAGGACAAATACGTCAAATTGACATCGAGACACCCTATTGCTACCTATTATATAAATATTACGAAAAATCAAACGGGAATATTACTAATAGATAACTTCGTGGCATTGCTCCCCATTATCATAGCAAACACAAATAAGATTAAAATATTTCTTCGAAGTTTGATTACTGAGTTGTACTTGATGTGCAGATCGATTTTAAAGTGTTACAATTGTGATGTTACTTGTGTAATAGTGCGGCTTCTGCAGTAGACCAATAGTTTGAAATTATAAAAGTTTTAGGAAATCGCTACCTCATTTTTTCCACTTTATCGTATCAGTCTTTTATGGAAATCTATGTGTTGCCATAACGTTTATTGCAGTTATGCAGTACAGTAACAGTAACATTTACGGTTAGTTTATAAGAGTACTAACCCAGGACACACTTTAGTTTTTCCAGTTAAATGGTGGAAAACGGTTTCTAAAGCTATTGATAACAGAGATTGCTGAGAATCTAAAGTTAATTCAATCGACATCGTTTCCTTTTATAAAAATCTGGTGTGATACACATACAACTTCCTTTTACAGTCATCTTATATATATATATATATATATATATATATATATATATATAAGTTAGTTGAAGAGACAAATTTTCTCTCGCTGAATTCAAAAATGTAATAATATACCGGTTGTTCGATTTAAAATAAGTGTTAATAAAAAAATAGAAAAAAAAACAAAAGAAGTATTCAACTGGAAAATCACCTACCTCACATCAATACACATTAAAAATGTAAAGTTTGAAAACAATCATTACAGCCGTTTCTGAAAAAATCGAAACAATCTGGAATATCACAAGAGTAAACACCTACGTATGGTTATGCGATTTTCTTCAAAACCTTGCTGTTTCATTTACATAGTAGGAAAAACTTATATATGAAGTTTCACCGTCATACCTCTTTTCGTTTTTGAGATATTCTGTTCAGAGACAGACAGATAGACAGACCAATAAACACAAATATGTTTTTTGGGTTCAGGGGACTCTAAAACGTGAAAATCTGTTGAAAACTCAATTTAGAATTTCTGGGGTGAATCCAATACTTTCAGCAATTAATCAAAAATACATTTCTATTGGCAGCTGGCTCTAGACACAAACATCTTGCGAAAATATATTTAGATGCAGAACAGAACACAGATGCAGACAATTTAATTCGAAATTAACGAAGTAGAACTATAGTCATTCAAATTACCGTTAGGTACGAGTAATTTCTGGAAATAAAATTGCATTTAAATTCCGCATTTTCGAATTTGCCAAAAATACATAATTTTGCGTTTAAGGCATCTTATTAAAACTGCTTCGATGCCCCGTTTAAACATGGCAGCATGGTTAAATATTTCACCTTGAGCACAGCAAACTTCGCAAGCTACCCAATTTTGTAGAAGTTAACATTTTCGTTCAAAATATATTGTTTCTTACCTTAGTATACGATGTTCCAATTGCATCTATGAAGAGTGTATGAAGTGTTTGCTGAGTCACGTACAGATGGCGTTCCCGTTTTTATGTAAAAACCAATGAAGTTGGAATTCACACCCTGATTAAATACCTCGAAATGAAAGGCTTCGCTATAAGCGCCATAAAAGGCGATGTGCAGGCCAAGACTCCCCGTCATATAAACAATGAACAAGTGGGCTCTGATGTTTAAGCGTGGACGTCAGAAGTGTGAAGATGACTTCCGCAGTGGACCCACAACTGCGGTTACTCCAGAAGTCGTTAAAAAACTCCATAATATCGTAGTGGCAGACCGGAGCAAAAGCGTGTATGTAAGGGCATTTCAATTCAATGCCTAAGCCTGTTTAACCTTCAACAGAGTGACTTCAAAAAGTTACAAAATAAACTGACTGGGGTCCATTCGGACCCCATAATGAAATGCCATGAAACTGATATTAATCACACATTTGTTCTTTCTTATATTTATTCCTACTGTAAAATTTCTGAAATATCAGTTTATTTTTATGAAACCGCGTTGGATTAGAAGGAATTACGGTAAATACGTTATAAGTATTTTAATATACGCAGTTTCATAAAAGTAATTGGATATTTTTGAAATTTTGTAGCGGGCCATTATGAACAACTTTTCTGAATAACACTTTTATCTAATATGAATGAATATATTCTGTGTTAAAAAAAAACTCATTTAGGGCTCTGGTGAATGTCACATTGCATTTTGTTTATTAAAATATTTGTCACTGTGATAGGCAAAAGTTTACACTGCTTTAAGTTTACTTGTATCAAGCAAAAATGAAAATAAGATGACATTTACACAACAACAAGTGAATTAATCATAACAGTCCATAAAAATTGTTTCTATTAAGTGTTTTGTATATTTTTAGGGAGATAGTTCAAGATCAAGATGTAATTTAGTTCTCTCTGGCTTCTGGTAGTCCATTTGCTTCACTGGATATGTTTCAAATTATGACAAATTTCATTTTTATCATGGCATGCTGCAAATGATTTTTTTAAACACACCATAGTATATTGACAAGTTAAGAAAAATATAATTTTTTCGTGCAATTCACGAGCTTTTTAATCGAGACAAAGCCGAGATTAAAACGCACCGAGCACGAAAATAGTATTTTATCTTCATCGGTGTTGTTATGGACTCTTAACCAAATTAATTTTAGTATCGTTAAGAGCTTCATTACCGCACTCAGTGCGGTAATGGATAGATATTACCGCACTCAGTGCGGTAATGAATATTACGGCACCCTTTTTGTATAAAAAAATACATTCAACCAGAGTTTATTGATGAAGATAAAATATTGAACAATACACGTTCGCTTATGGCACATAACGAAACTCGTTTGATTGCCGCAAAACTCGGCTCACAGCCTCGTTTTTGGCAATCAAACTCGTTTTGTTAAGATGCTCATAATCAAACTTGTATCGTTAATATCTATAACGGTATAGGCCGGTATTGAGCATATAACTAACGGACGAGGATACATTTTGTCGCCGAGGCCGATTAGATTGAGGCTAAGAAATGATCTGAGTCAAATATATGCAATATCGGCCGTATGTTGTTTAACAGTTTTCGTAATATTTACTTAAAGTGGCAAAATTTTAAATAAATAATATAAATAAAACTAGTACCTAACCTGAGTCTCGCAAGTAATTGGTTAGTCTAGCAACTGATGTTGACAAATGCAATTTCAAATACATTAAAACAATATTTGCAAGTTGATAGTGTAACAAAGTTATAACGGCCGTGGCTATTAAATTTTAACGGCCTTGGCTGCTATGGGTGACATTTCGATCAAGTAGACATTGCTGATATAGTACAATAACATGTAGGTATTATGAAAAACACTTTTATCACGTATTTCATATTTTTTCACGTATTGTAAGAAGATGCCTAACAGTTTTGATATAAAGATATCAAAAATCACGTGAACTGTTGTGCATGTAAAATCAAACTGTGCGTTGCTATGCAGAAAAGTACCACTTTCCCAAACGATGCACAAAAATACCACTTTTCTAAATGATTTTGTATTTAAAAATACAGTACATTTCTATACAGAAGGTGAAAGAGGTATTTTACTTGTTGGATGGCTAGGGTCTAGGTCTAAACGGAGCCCGGGATAAAAAAAATAATTATATAAAGTTCAGACAAACATCTTAAAAAAACTGTAAGTAAATAGAAGAAACCCAAAGAAAAGGTAGGTGAAAGATCAATATCTAAAATTAAAAATTATAAAAGTTATCTAGAAAAACTTTAGTTGGGATCCACATGGGATCCCAAGTATTTCATGCGCCGATTTGTAACAATGGATGAGATCTGGGTTCACCACTACACACCTGAAACCAAATAACAGTCAATGCAGTAGAAACACCCTGGTTTACCGACACCAAAGGAGACGAAACGCGCTCTATCGGCGTCTCTGTTTTGGGATGCCAAGGGTATAATTTTAACTAATTATTTAGAAAACTATTGTAGTTTTAGTTTACTACTGGATTATTAATGATTTAATTCTTGTTGCGTAATTTCAGCAGTCATTCATGTTGTAGGAATGAAAATTTACAATTTCTTAAACAATATATATTCAGCTTATTTGTAAGCCTTCTTCAGTGTTTAATTGTGAATCTACATTTGGTTACATTTTGAAATTTTTTAAATTTTTAATCAATTATGAATCATTTATAATTAATTTCTTGATTTTTGTTGATTATTTTAAGCTTAAATTTTACATCTTAAAGGTTATAATATATTGTATTTTATCCAAAAGTGTTTAAGTGGTGGAATTTGCACACCACATCTTCTTCATTATGATAGCATCAATTTGAAGTAGCTTAATGTCCTTTTATCTACTCAAAATTCAATATTTTTATGCACATGTAATTAAGAAACCGGATACTGACACCGTGACATGAATAACTGCTGAAATTACTCAACAAGAATTTAGAAAACAATATTTCGCTTAGCGCTCAATATTACAGGTAGACAATCCCTTATCCAAAACCATTAGGGAAAGTTGTGTTTAAGCTTTCAGAATAAAGCAGCGCCACATAATCAAACATTAATACTGCAGCAAAACTGTATGAATACTCGATATTAACTATAATATCAACGGACAGCATGTGTGACCAATACAAGCACCGAGGCACAAGTGACGCTTGTTACTATGGCTGTCAGTGCTGCGTCACATCGTGGAGTTGGGTCAGCTCATCAGCTGTCCGCGTGCCATCCAAGCCTTGTTATGTAGCGAGATGACTGACTCTCATATTTTGCTAAAGAAATTCGAATTTTTGAATTTTGGATACGATTGTGGACCTGTGCTGGAATAACTGAAGACGAAGATTTGATAAAACGGCCCCATTTAAAGAGCAAAACAAATCTTATCACCATAACGTCCCGTGCCATACCACCAACTTTACTACCGAAAAACTTGCTAAATGTAATTTCCAACTGGTCAGCCTTTATCGTATTTTCCGGATCACCCTCCCTGCTCTATTTTTTTATTCCAAAATCTGAAGAAAGGCCTCGTCGGTAAGAAATGTCAGCCAAATGAGGTCAACGAAGCGAATAGCTGTTTTGAAAACCTCGACGAAACGGTCTATAAAAAATAAAACGCCCTGAAGTACCGATAGAATAAATAATGTATCGAACTCACAAGAGAGTATGTTGAAAACTAAAATTGATTTTATCCTACATTTGTGTTTTTTTCTATGTCGTTTAGGGAACATTAATTCAATTCTCATATGTACAGATTCAGAGTCTTGCTGTATCCCTGTCCAAAATGTTTATTATTGAGCTTACTCATTTATTTAAAACTGACTCTAATTTAGACGTTTGCTGTGTATTCAGTGGCGTAACTACCAGTGTATGACGTGTGCGACCGAACACAGCCCAAAGAGATTTAAGCACAACTATTTAAAGTAATAAAACCCTTAAAAATGTACTCGAGTTATGGGAATTAACTAATTGCAGATTTTTGAATCATAATTATATCTCTATTAGTTTATTATGATAGCAATATTAGTTTATTATGATAACAAAGTAATTTAAGAGTTTAAGACATATCAGGTATCACAAATATCGAGCCGCCATACCAATAGTATATAGACTGACGCAAAATACAACCTGCAAATCTTGAATTTGACATAGCTTGACAGTGTTTTAAATAGAATAAAACCATATGGTTTTAGAGCTATAACTCTAGGGGTTTATGGCCTACATAATACAACGGGTATCAGTGCAATTATGCCTCTATAATTTGTGAGTTGTGGATAAATAATATTACATCAGTGCAAAAACTGTTGAATTTTATATTAATTTAAAATTATTTCTATGCTAGTAGTTTTTCAAAAATAAGTACTGTAGTTTCAATACAATGTTCCTTTACTTCGTAAAATAAGTATAGTAATCATGATTCTCTTCGAACTCGAGAATTTTGTGGAAATATTCGTTTCCATGTCTTCTTGTTACGAAAAATTGTTTTCGAAGTGATGTCCGTCTGAGCCTGCCACTCTGCCTGTGTCCTCTCTACAGCCCATACGGTTTAATTGATCGGCCCCAAAATTTATATATTCGTTTTTAAACTAAAACTTCGTAGAACCCCGTAATTTTTGGTTAAAATCGGGTAACCGGAAGTGGTACTTTACTCCTATCTTTCTTTCCGTTTCCCGGAAAATATTATAATTGTTTGATAAAAATTAAAATTCATAAAACGATCATATATTCTGCAATAATCTACAACTTTTGTTTAAAACGTTTTTTTGTAAGAATTATAGTTCTTGAAAAAATCGCTAAATTTAGTTTTTACAAACATTTTCATTTCCAAAAATAATGGGAATATTTTTTTAAACTGTACATATTTTGTAAGTATCTATAACTGTCAAAAATGTGTTTCGTTCATACAGTTAAATTTTTACAAGCAGTGAAAGAAAGTCGTGTGGTGACCACCCCTCATTTTTTCAAATTGAAGTCTAGTATCCGCCAGGATAGATTATGGGTAGTATTTAACTGAGCACCAAAGAAATGATTTAATCTTCAAATATTTTTCTTGCCCAACCAAACATAATATTTGAGCACCAACATTTTAGCACCAAATTATTCACAAATGATACACAAAAAATAGATTTTGGTTGCCTGTTTATCAGTCTGAGCATTAAATATTTAATATTGCCACCAGAAATTATATTTCAGCATTAAACATGAAAATAATAGTAGTTTGTATACCAAGGCACTGCAATTTAACTTTTTATTGCGAATGTGGATTTAGTTGCCGAGACCCGTAAGGCCAAGTCAATAAACCAAGATGGATAAAAAGCAACTTCAGTGCCAAGGGGTGCATTATGTTTTTTTAAAATGGAGAAAACGTGAAATTACAACATTTTAACCAACTTTTGTAGGTTACGTTGACGACGATTGACGTTTACCTGTCGCCCTACAACCTCCAGAAAGTCATAAAACAATGGATTACTTCACTGCCGATTTCTTGTATTTGAATGACGATTTCGGCGTTCTTCACTGCCGATTTCAAAATACATAGTATATCATTATTCTAGTTTAATAAGAGGGTCTATTGTAGCACGAATGAATTTGGGCCACGAGGAGCGTAGCGAGAAGTGCTTCAATGAAACGAGTGCTACAGCGTATCTGATTACACGAATATAATATACTATTTTATCTACTTTGCATAAAAAATAATCGAAAACTTTGAACTTTGATATTTCATAAATGTAACAACCTGTCAGTTGTCTGAAACAAAGTAGGCTGTTTCAATGTTTTTCATATGAAAATAACAATGGAAAAACAGTGTTAAAATGGATTCTATTGTAGCACTGTTTTCGGTGTTTAATAACCATAGTGTGACATCAAAGTAGATAAATAGTAATTTACGATAGAAGTACGTAAAGCTAGTGTTCAGTCGCGAGTGGGGCAGAGTTAAAACACGAGCGTTTTAAGCCCTGCGAGTGACTAAACATGCGTGACGTATGTGTATGGTACAAGATATTATCTACGATACAATCTAGAAAACACGGTAAATATAAAAAAAATGTAAATGTAAATTAGGATTACCAGCAATCGGTCGTAATTTTGCGTGGTTAAAACTTTTAAAACACGTTGCTATTGACGACGTAAGCTAATGAAAACATATAATGAAAGAGTCGTTTTAAATACTTAAAACTGCAAACTAAAAGTAAATTTTACACACTGTCGTAGATAAAAAAATATTTTCCCACAAATTAAAAGTAACATCATGTGGTATTTACGTTATCCAAGGTGTTTCAAAATTGCACAGAACAAATATAAGGGCATTATTCTGCAGCAAAAAAATAAGGAAAAAACTCTAATAAACGTATGTCCTAAAATCATTCATTTCAAAAATATCCTTGATCAAAGAAGTATAGATAGCAACTCAAAACACGTTTTGATTTAGTGGCTGGTTTTGTGTTCCAACACATGTTTTTGTTTACATACAATATGTGAATGTGGTTCTTTAGTAAAAAGTAGAAAAATAATAAGCATGCGTTCCAAAATAAATTATTTTAGGTTTTTCTTTTTTATTTTTCTTTATTCAAGTCAAATGTATAGTAACTATTTGAATTAATCTCTTTCTTCTAACAGATCATCAAACAGATAATAAAAACCAAATACCAGCCTACTAAATCTAAACGTTTTAAAAACGAATTGCTATTTTGAATTCTTTGATCAAATGAATGATTTTAGGACATATGTTCATTAGAGTTTTTTGATGCAGAATAACGCTCTTATATTTGTTCTGTGCAATTTTAAAACACCCTGTACTAGTATAAGGTATGTGTATAAATTTTCTATTATTTGTGAAATAAATTGATATTGATAATGTTTAGCGATCATAATTACTTCGTACGGCTTACCTTTTTAAAGTTGATTTAATAATATTGGTTGCCAAACATTATTGTTGAAGATCGCATATTTTTGTCTGGTGCTCGTTTACTAGGTTTAGCATGTATTTAATATTTCTGGTGATAAACGCACATTTGGTAGTGTTTAAACTAGCCATTTGTGATACAAGTGCTAAAAGTGACTGTTTATAGCACGAGACATGAAAATTAGGAGACGAAGACGTAAGTTGAATTTCATAACATGGCGAGTGCAATAACACTTTTAGCACGAGTTTTCATACGACATTTTCTGTACGACCTTAAATTTACGGTTATTAGTCCGTAAATATCGATTTAACAAAGGTTTACATTTTGACAGTTATAATGTATGTCATAATAGAACATGGATAGTGGACAGTGGATACGTAATAAGCGCCGGTGACTATTTCTGTAGCCGGTAGTTGTGATAGTTGTCAAAAGTAATTATAATAGCAAAACTGATACTTTGTTCATTACCTTAATTAAAACACTTTACTTTCTCTAACAAAAGACGTAGAATAATTTTATAACCTCACTTCCAGTGTAAAATACGTAAATTCAAAATCGATGGTCGGTGGTCGGTAAATATATTCCTGGTAATAGCATTTTGGTGCTGATATATTATATTTGGTGGCCAATAATTAAAATTTCTACAAACATTTGGTGCTCAAAATAAATGTTGGCGCTTACTAAATTGTTTCCATAGATTTTTATTCGCTTTGACATTGCTTTCAAGTGAAAGTGTCTTCTTCTTTTCATCTCTCCTTATGCTCTCAGCGATTATTATCGAAGTTCGTTTTATTTTATTCTTATTTTATCCACTTTTTTCACGACTTCCGGTCCCTTTCCATCTGTCTCATCACGTATAGTGTTCTCCCTGTTGTTCTTTTCATTGCTTTTATTCATTTTTATTGTTGACTCTTAATTTAAAGACTCTCTAATGCTTTGATATTTGTTTGGAACATAGCTATTTGAAAAGAACAGGTGGATTTGAAAATAATATAAAATTAATAAAATACAGTTTGGAAATGAATGACAAACACTAATTTGAAATAATATAAAATGTTAGTAGGTTTAACTCAAATAATTAAAACTAGAAGGCATAAATAGGGAAAATAAAGTAGTTAAAAAATTTGTTTCAATTATTTCAAAATAACAAACTGAAAAATGTATAAAACGAATTTTGGTCTAATTAAAAATATGTAATATAACCCTGTTTTATTAATGTAATATTTGGATAAGAAAAATAGGGTAAAAAGACAAAATCTACGAGGTGAAATAAAATGTAATTTAAAATAAGTAACCAGAAGAAGAGACGAATTTAATTAAAGAAGATTATTGGTATATGGTAGACAAGACTAATGGATAGAAGAATTGTTATATACAAGTGAATTATTAGGGAAACAAACTGGGTCAGCTTTATTTTGGAGATTACATTTGACATGTAACATAAATCAAATGGGATTACGTCAAGTAGTTTGTTGTTGAGTGGAGCTTCCAAAAGGGTGTCTTCGGAGAGAGGAGGTACATTCCAGGAGGTAGTTTGCTGTAGTAGGTGGATGTCCAAGTTTGCTCTTGCTGGTAGCTGTCAAGAATTTGGAGTTTGGTGATATTGGACGATTGAGACGTGATCTGTCTGTGAGCAGTACATTGCAGCAAGGTACTTGAAAAGGGTCAAGTTCCAGATCAAAAATAGGTTGCTCTCTTGAACATTGTGTAAGGAAAAATACAAGGTGGGTGATTTCTTATCAAATCCTAACTAAAAAAAAAAGACAATAAAGAGATGAAATTTATTAACAAATAATGACTTACTGTGTTTTTTAATATTATTGTATAGCATTCAAAATATTGGGAATTTGGCATTAGTATTTTGAAACTGTGTTGTCATTAGGTTGACATACGAGTAAATTATGGCTTGTGATGCAAATGAAATTTGAAATATTAGAAAATCAATTTTTCAGAAACAAGTAACTAGATAAACGAATCCACCCCTGTTGAGTTTTCGGGAGCTATTTTATTATTGATATTATAATACAAAATAGGGCAATTTGTAATTAAAAAACTAATCAATGTTAAAACTTGAAGGTTCAATTCTTAGTTAAAGTGCTGTAACGAGGATTCAGTACAATATAATGGCTGTTTCAATAATGGCGAATTAACTCAATGTTCTGTTATTATGAGGCACTTTCTGAGTAGAAAAATAATTTTAAAAATAGTGAGATTTTATTAACCTCAAAATTAGCAAAACTGACAACAGTGTTTAATTACAAATATATAAAGCTACATTGTTGCCATAGATGCAACACAGTAAACAACTTTTATACAACTTGTATGTGGAGCACTGTTATCAAGTGGATTTTTGATATTTTCAACACATTTTTTAAGTTTTTTTTTTAAATTTTAACAGTTCTTAAGTTTCTGCACGTTAAGTATTTACATTCGTATTGTTAGCTTTAAGTCTGTAATGTTTTTCTATCCTAATACTGAATATTAAAGAAATTAATAATCAAACTTTGGACTCCCAATCTAGAAAATTCTAACACAAAATATTTTTAAATTATTTTTCCTACTCCCGAAGTGCTCAGTAACAGCGTAACATGGAGTTAATCCGCCATTTTTTGCAACACCCTGTATATAATGCCTAATAAGCTGTAGGCATTTTATGCGGTTTAATGCGAGTGCACGCTAACTCATCACCCTATAGCAGATGTTGTAGGTATTTATGGCAGGCGAACTCCTCACTGGAATCCGGCAACGACCGATGAACATCACCGAAGACAGACTAACTCATGTAAGGATGCATATAACACACGCAATCAAATGCTGCAACTAACCTAAACAAGCTAGAACGACACACAGCCTAGAGATGGGAATCAGCGATTCCGGTTTATTTAACATAACCTCCAATTATACATATTTCGATATTGCCTGCAGCCGTGTATTCATTATCTACGGTGACTAAGCATTTTGTATAATGCCTAGAGATTATATACAATATGTCCCTGGATTGGGTTACAAAGAGGGAAAAAAAGTTTATTTTTGATTTCTCAAAAAAATCACTCTCTATAAAAAACCCTGCTTGTTCTCAAACTAAAAATCTGGTGTTATACACTCACACAAATTTCTTTTGCAGTGATCTTATAATTAGTCAAAAATTTAATTTTTAATTTTTAAGCATTTGTCAAAACTTTTCGAAAATTATAAATTCTATAAAAACGGTACAAAATAGAGCGTTAAATGGAGACACAAATTTTCTCTAAAATTTTAGGCTGAATTCAAAAATGTAATAATATACCGGGTGTTCTATTTAAAATAGGAATTAATAAAAAAAAATAGAAAAAAAAACAAGTAGTCAACTGGAAAATCACCTATCCTATTATCATATATCTAATACTTACTATATTGCTAGCGGCTATGAGTGGGAAACTCACCAAGGAAGTGAGACAGACAACCAACTCTTCAATGTATAATGGTGAGCTGTGCGCAAGCGCGGCGGCGTCGTCCGCCCAATGGGGAAGTGGTCAAGTTTAAAATTCGCTTCTAAACGCGGAGTTCAAATTCTCACGCATGCGCACAAGACGCGTTATACTCTTAAGTTTTCGGGCCGTTCTGAGGCCCTACTAGCAATATATGTATAATACATATATGCCTATTATGCGATTTTCTTCAAAAGCTTGCTGTCGCATCTACATAGTACACAAACTTATATATAAAGTTTTTAACGCCATACCTCTTTTCGTTTTTGAGAATTTCTCTTCACAGACAGACAGACACACAGACAGACCAATAAAAAAAATATGTTTTTTTTAGATTCAGGAGACTCTAAAACGTGAAGATCTGTTGAAAACTCAATTTCGAATTTTTGGGGTGAATCCAATACTTCATTTATCGTAAAAGTAAGTAAAAATGCACTTGCCAAAATTTAAATATCCCCTTTCGTATACGGGAGAGGTTCGAAAATATAAAAATGGCTTAAGAATAAAGTACCCTTATTTTTCAAAATATACAATACTTAATGTTAAATGGAAATATTTGTTATAACATTTCTATTAAAAATTATAATTGCTTTGATTTGCTATTGATATTTGAATCGCGTATTATTAATTTTTTTAAGATACTTGCGTTTTTGTTGACACAAATATGAGATTTTTAGCATCAACTTCGGGACACATAAATTTCAGGTTCAGTGAACGAAACTGAAATTCGACAATACACTCTTATCGTCTCCGTCAATAAATTAACTTTGAAGTATCGCGTTTGGTAATTCGCAGGGTAGTAGAAGAAACCAGTGAAAATTGTTTTTTAGAGCAGGTGGCTGTGACTTTATATTTGACACCTAATAATTCTAAGCAACTTTTTCAAATAACATTATTATATATTTTAAAAAATAAGGGTGCTTTATTCTTGAGCCATTTTCATATTTTCGAACCTCCCCCGTATACGAAAGGAGATATTTAAGTTTTGGCAAGTGCATTTTTAGTTTGAGAACAAGCAGGTTTTTTATAAAGAGTGATTTTTTTTGAGAAATCAAAAATAAACTTTTTCCCTCTTTGTAACCCAATCCGGGGACATACTGTATAATGTAATGAGTAATGACTGAAATTATACATATATATTTGACCCGAAAGTATATTGGTTGTCGAGCAAGGTAGACATCTAATCGAATTCGCATGCGAAATACCGTTTCTTCAACAAATAGTTTTTGAGTTGTAGCGCCACCAGACAGACCGACAGATAGACAGACAGACACATAGACAGACGGTCAGACAAACGCACATACAGATGGACAGACCGACGAAATTGAAAAAACATCTTTTACGTCATCTAGGAGCCCTGAAAAGTGAAGAACTGAAGAATTTTCGGAAGGAAACTTTATGGAAGAAAAGTAAAAACATTAGAAAAATCAAACTTGATTTAATTTCCATGCTATGTTTCTAATCTCAAGTGTGTTATTGTATTTACGGCTTAAGATTTGCCTAGTTTTCAAAAAATTTATTGCAATAAACCCTATTTTTTAAGTGCCATATGCTATTATCGCGTTTATGAAAAAATAAAGCAATGACCAAATAGTTGTACCAAAATTTCCCAGCCGCCTTTGCAATATAATAGTCAGATGTTCAGATATAAAATTCGAGAGAAATCAGTCAAATTATTTAAGCTGTAGCCCATTTGTATGTAGCCTCCCACTACCCACAGACAGAATTTTTACAATTTTGCGATTATTATTTTCCACCATACCAATAGTAAAATAAAAAGATGCATTACATAAGGATAGAAAATATATACGAGTCTAACAGTAAGATTTATAATGATCATCAGATAAATTCTAAAAATTTACAAATATTTCCAAAAATTGGTTCACCATCTCCAACATAATTTACTGCTCAATATCGTTCAAATTTACTTGCACCCTTTATTATATCCATGGAAGTTGTCTGAAGTATGAATAAGCTTTTATACTTGGCGTACAACAAAGAAACGGGAATAAAGCCGACCAACACAAATACATAACCTTGACCTATTTTACGAATTAAAAATTAATACCTCACAGCTGTGTTTTTATATCTCATGAATAGTTGCAATGCTGTGCAGGTTTGAATATGGTCATGCTAGAAAAAAATGCAAATTTTACAATACAGTTTTAAGCAACCTTAAACTGATTTCCAAACGAAAATAGGTCTTGTGACTGAACCAAATTTGTCAAATTCTAATTTTGGCTGTGGCACAAGACCAAATGGAAAGATTCCCCCAAAAATATAATTTTAATCTCCTTGAAAGCTGCATAGCAGGACCAGCCCTAGCAGTTGATCCCTAAATTAGGTGCGCACTTCGCTACCCCAAAGTAAACGCTCGTGACCTAAATACGAATGCAGATGCCACCACAATGATCAGGCCCTTTGTGCCGCATTAAAGGGTACGTGTTGGAGAATTAAGCGCAATGGAAACCACCGGGTGCCGGGGCTAAAGCTGCCATAGCCGGCTGCAGGAGAAAATCCAATCAAATCCGGTATTCGATTGTTTATCAACATGGAGTTGTGTATGTTTACTTTTGAAAAAGCTCGATAACGGCGACCTCTTATCAGCCTTATCACGATTCCTGATCGCACGTAACAAGCACGTGCAGCAGTAAAGCGCCTTTATTCCGGTATCGATTGGGAGACACCGGAACCGCAGGAAGCCGGAAAAGTGGAAAAACGACTTACTTGGGTTGGCGTCGCGCCCTGGGTGCGTGCGCTGGGTGGGTGCCTCCTGCTTGTTGTTCTGTAAATAACCGAATGCACCCCGTGCCACCGTATGCGACCGGAGGTAAGTTTGAACTGAGTATTCGCAAGCCCGCGCGTCGACCTGCAGCTTGAGCTTTCGGTCGGACGTCGGCGACGCGGCGCAGGTCGCCGGCTACGAAGCAAGAACGACTCTTCGGATAAGTCCGGAGGCCGATTAGCATTCAAACGCAGACCTTGTTGGTTGCAAAGTCCCATCTTTACGGAAAATTAGCTCTTGAACTTGGAAATACCCCCCCCCCCCCCCCATTGTAACACAAAACAAAGCGCAGGTCAATATTCAGAACCGCACGCATTTTTTCGGAAGTACACAAAATGATATAAATGCAATTGATATAGATACATTGAAACATATAAAGGAATTAAAAACTCTAAAGATACTATTAAAAATTATCAAAAGGATTAAATATTTAAAACAGCAAATACATTCATTGCAAGCACCAAAATCACTAAACTAAAAGTGCGTCTCCATTATTGTGGTAACACCCGAAAATTGCCAAAGATATGTAACAACGCGAAACGAAGTAAATATGTACTAAAATCCGAAATATAAAAAAGGAACATTGGTGACGATTCACAGCTGACATGGAAAATGAACTTTACGGCGCACAAAGGAAAGTCTGGAAAATATTAAAGGCGAATAAAAACCCATACATGAATATAATGTCACAAACAAAAACACGTAATTGAGACAAGCCAGAGTGGAACATACTGTTATATTTTATTACTTGGTTATTATAATTTTAAATTACTTTAATCTCATATGGGTCTCTACATCCTAGCAAATATTATTTTTTCTATAACCATTTAAAAATGAACAACTTTCGTCACGTTTTATCCCAACCGAAAACGCTAGTTCCGGGACCAGTGATAGAATATCCCTTAACGTTAACTTTCGTCTCTAGAGTCTAAAGTAAGTGGTTGCAATTTCAGATATTAAATGCATTCTTCCATATCCAGTTGTAACCATCATTCGTTTTTTTTTTAAAGGGGAGAGCCCCGAGGACTCTCTTGGAGAGGGGCGGAGCCCGAGGGCCTCCTTGGAGAGGGGCAGAGCCTGATAGCCCCTTGGAGAGGGACGGAACCCCGAGGGCCCCCTTGGAGAGAGGCGGAGCCCTGAAGGCCCCCTTGGGAAGGGGCGGAGCTTCAAGGGCCCTCTTCAAAAGAGGCAGAGCCCCGAAGGCCCCCTTGAAGAGGGGCGAAGCCCCAAGAGCCCCCTTGAAAAGGGGCAGAGCCCCTAAAGCCCCCTGGGAGAGGGGCGGAGGGCCCCCTTGGAGAGAGCATTAAAAAAGGGGTATATCTCTAAATCCCCAATTTCATCAAGATCACTTTAAAGATATTGAACTTTCTCAAACTTTTTATACACCTATATAGTGAACCATGGTTATAGAAAAAGTATAGTGTTTTACTCGGCGAAAAGCATTTTCTGCAACTTGAGAACATTATCAAACTCGGCTAGGCCTCGTTTGATAAACTGTTCTCTCGTTTGCAGAAAATGCTACTTTCGTCACTCGTTAAACAATATACCTACTATTAATTTGTATAAATTATCCGCAATACGTTTGCTATCAAATCAATTATCGTGGTAATATTTTTACTAATTTATAAATAAACACTTTGTATAATGGTGATTTAACTAATGGGATCGCTACAATACAGGATATTCTTTAACTAAAGGGAAATTAATTCAAATATGGCGATCCAACCTCACAATCCGCAAAAGAAGTTCGTTATTAAACGACAATTATCTGTGATTACGTAATTGAAGCGTTGCCTAACTGATAACAATTATAGTAAGTAAATACACGTCACAAAAAATACCCATTGCACATAAAAACCAACGCACCACAAAATTCACTAAATTAAATCTTTTAGGGTGATTTTTTTACCTTTCTGTTGCTTTTAGAATAAAAACTAGGGCTTAACTCGAACCCCAACAAGTCCCACGATGTCTGGCCCCCTCTTTCTTCGTTAGCCTACCCATAGAAGCCGCTGAACGCCCGCAGAACGACTCCTGTAGCTCGACTGCTGCGAAAGTATCTCCAATTCAGCTGTTGCCTAGCACTTAGGGCTCCAACTGCTCTCTACGAAGGTCGCTGTCTACCTCTAGCTCACAAAGCTCCAATTACTCTGCCCGAAACTAAACCAACACTCGATGTACAGATCAAACACTTTTTAAAACTTCTAAGAATTACTGAAGCCTACTACAGTACACCCAATGCATATAGAATTAATTTTAAAACACACTGAATTGAAAACATGATAGTTATTCACAAATTAACAATTATTTATTGGGGAAGCCAAATTAACACTTTGGCTTCCTTTCCCTAATTGTTTATCTTCGATCTTACATTGTGTCCAAGCTTACTATGATTACATTTTGATCAAACCAAGGTTAACGCTATTTTATATACTGTTTTACAAATTACTATCAAAGCCAATACTGTTTTATACTATTTACAAAAAGTAAACTCCAATTTCTGGAACATTTTATAAAATAATATTTGATATGCTTAAAATATTATTAATTGCTATTATAATCATAACGGCTTAAAATGTGTTTATAGCAATACATAGAACTAGGTACAGTCGTGTTCATTAAAGTGTTGTACAACATTTGTGCTTTGTAAATGTAAATTAATTACACAAAGTTAATAAAAGTGTTGTATATACCAATATTTTGAAAGTATACATCTAGGTTTACCTAGTCAATAACACAGTGTGAGCCTTTGTTGAGTAATAACACAACCACCAACAAATTTAGGACTGCCGCTGTACAACAGATTTTTGAACACGACTGTACTGTATAATGACGGGAGAGATCAACCTGAAGCAGACAATATGTCATTGCGGGTTATGCACATTAGAAGAAGAAAAAGATGCTATAAACAAGCTCAAGAGTAAGAAAGCTACCGGGCGAGTGGGAATATCTAATGTATTATTAGAAACGGTGAAACAGAAATTATTAAACGCATGACTACGGTCTTCCGACAGATCTTAAGTTGTAAGAACGTTCCAGAGGAATGACGATCTACATCTACATCAGTCTGGGAGAAAGGCCTCTTTCATGCTCTTTCATTTTTCTCTGTCTCTGGTCTTCCTCAATAATTAGTCTCTCCCTAAAAACCTCATATATCATCTTGCAATCTCCGGGTCTTCTTAGACTTCAACGGCTTGTTTTTGCCTGCATTGGTTCATCTCTCTTGTTTCGGCATTCCGCTATGTCCCGTGCACATCAGGTATCCCTCTGCTTGTTCTAATGACATTATTCTGTATTCTGTCTTTTAGGCTAATGCCTAGTATTTCTCTTTCCATTGTTCGTTGGTATGTTTTTATTTGTTTCGAATATTTTTTGTTAGTGTAGCTGTTTCCATACCATAAGTAAATGCAGGAAATACACATACATTATATACCTTTCTTTTAAGATGAATGGGTATTTAAGGGTTCTTTAGAATGTAGGTGAGTTCGCCAAAATGCCGCCCAAGAGAATATTATTCACTTTCCGATCTCTTTGTTTGGTTCCTTTTTCCCAGTTTAATGGTCTGTTCAAAATAGACATATTCTTGTATTTTTTCAATAGTGTTGCTGTCATGATCTTGGCTTTTTGGAGATTATACTTTAATCCCACTGTTTCCTCTTTGTATCCCATGAAAGTGCTTTAAATATGTCTTCCAAAACCAAGTTGCAAACCTTAGGCGATATCGCATTTCCTTCTCTAACTCCCCCAATTTTACTTGGATTTTGCTCGTCCCTACGTTCACCTAGTTTTATTTATAGTGCGGCATGTTTGTAAATATATCTGATAAGATCTGAGTATCTAGAATCGATTTTTGCTCTGATCATTGCTCTTAAGATTCGCCACGTTTCGATCGAGTCAAAGGCTTTTTCATACTCGATAAATAATACAAGATGAATAGGGATGTTGTACTTACTGCCTTTTTCGATCAGTGTTCGCAATACTTGTGATATTCTTTCCGGAATCTGGCCTGCTTCCCTGGTTCGTAATCTTAATTTGTTGTTTAGTCGCATTGTTATTATTTTGGTCAGGAATTTATATAAAATAGACAGTAAACTTATAGGCCTAAACTTATAGGCCGATAATTTACTATGTTTATCTTGTATGCTTTTTTTGTACAATAGGATAACCTCTGTATTGTGCCACAATTCCGAAATTTTTTACTCTTCTAGATATTATTCAATAAGACAAGTGCTTACTGCTTTTTTAAGATTACCTACCATTTTTAACATTTCAGCTGCTATTCAATCTTCCCAGAAGCTTTTCGGTTTCTGATGTTTTTTAAAAAATTCGTTGAGTTTCCAAGCCTCAGTGTTTGGTATCCCTTGCGAATCCATATTTGAAAACTTTAGTTTCCGATTGATGGTGGTCGGTTTGCTCGGGTTTTTGGTGTTGTTGAGTTACATAATATTTTATAGAACTGTTCCGCTACTCATATAATATCCTTTTTCTTCGTTATTATGTTACCCTGCTCATCTTTTACATTAGCGATTTTTTGTTTGCGTTTTAATTTTCTTGATCTTAATATTCGTATGTTTCTATTGCCTTCTATGGATTCTTGAATCATTTTTAGATTGTGATCTGATATAATTTCTAATATTTTTCTTTACTTTTTTGTTATGTTTGTGTACTCAACTACATATCTCCTTAGTAATTTCCTTTGTTGGACAAGTTGTTTTGTTTGAGGGTTAACTTTTGTCATTTCCTTTTTGACCCCTTCCCTTGTGGCCACTGGAATACTACGAGTATTAGTAATTTGTGACGACTGGACCCTTGACATCTTCTGCAGGGATTCCAAAGGAACCAATTTATTGTTGATAATACTGTGATATTCATCTTATTTTTTCCTCTAGGTCTGCTCATGTTAGGATTGTATCCTTTTTCAGAAGTTTTAGCCCTAATTTGCTGTTCAAGAATATTTTAGCTTTTATCAACCTGTGATCACCCCTTTATAAAATTTGTTGACAGCTGCAACATCTTTACATATGTTTTTCATGGACGTGATAAGATAGTCAATTCTGAGTTGTTTTATCGGACTTTTCACTGTCTCGGGTGTATATCACGCGACGTTTCGAGAGTTTTATATCTACTCCCGTCCCCAGATGAATGAACTCTTGGTTAGTCCTGAGAAGGACTGATTTTTGTACGTCTTTCACGTACACTCGTGCCTACCCTGGGGTTTGAACCCGAGCCCACTAATCGCTGTGATTACGAATCTGTCCCTCTTATCACTAGGCTACCAGCGTCGGTCAATTCTATTTTTTACTGAACTATTTGGGCCTTTTCAAGTCTACCTCTGTTGATCTTTTCTTGAGCAATATGTCCATGCAACATAAACCTTTACTTTACAGGAAGTCTAGTAATGCCCCTCCCCTTTCGTTCCTGCCACCTAAGCCAAAGTTTCCAGTGATTTCTGGACCATTGATCGTTCCTATTCGAAGAAATTACCGTCAAGTCGGGAAGCAGACAAGAGGATAGCTTGATCCAGAGCTGGGCAGTAATTAATTACTTTGTAATTAAATTACTAATTAAATTTCTTTTTGTTTATTTACCTTGGAATTGAATTACTTTTCAAAATGCGCTAAATGTAATTGGGAATTGCCATTTTTGTTAAAAAGTAGTGGACAATTACTTTTTGAAGGTAATTGATTACTACATTCAATTACTCAATTACTTTTGTGTAATGAAATTACTCTAAAATATTTAAATTACTTTACAAGTATTTGAATTACCTATGGTAATTGAAATTGCTCGAGGTATTTTAATTACTATGGTAATTCAATTACTGAATTACTGTCCTCGATTGGGTGCTAAATTTCCAAAACGCAAAAAATACGAAAGGGTCTTATTAAGTTACATATTTAGCAAATCGGAATAGGGTGTCCTGGATCAATATAAGCCTCTGACGAGTGGAATAACAACTTTTTTGTGCAAAATTCGCATTTTGTACAACGCGTGCACGAAAAAAGAGTAGGTACATGGTTGCGAGTATGTAGATGTGATATGTAAGTTGTAATAGTGAAACTAATATTTATTGTGTAAGACGCTAAAACTATATTTGCGGTAAGTACAGATTACAATACCTACGGTAAAAATATAATTTAAAATAGTTTCATTAGACGATATTGGTTCATAATAATTATTTATTCATTTCAATTTGCTTGTTTTAAACGATGTACCTACTAACATAGGATTATACTGCCGTGCAAGTGTAACATGCGTTTAGTCCAGTTTTTGAGCGAGGAATTGAACTAAACGGCTAAAATCCGATAACAACATTTAAACAGCGTAAAACACATAAATGAAATGTACCTAATTGCAAAATTCCATGCCTGGTTGACTTAAAAATGCAATATGGCGTATGGTACTAATGCAATTTAAAAACGCAGCATAAGTTCACCGCATTCTTGCATTGAACATTTGTTTGTCGCTTTCTTGCCTTGTAATGCTTATATGCTGCTTTGTGTACTGGCAACTAGTGCATAATTTTGCGGCTACGAAATAGTTATTTATACAACGATTAGCTAAGGTGCCACTTTTTTGAACGAGTGAGAAAGTTTAAAAAATGAGCTGAAGGCGAATCTTTTAAATCTCACAAGTGCTAAAAGAAATTACAAAACGTCAACGTCAGTTCCAATTGAAAACTTATTAAAAATCATGTTAGGTATGCTTTCATTGTTTTAAATTGAGAACCCGCCAAGTTTTGACAGAAGTGTGCAGTGAAGTGACAGATGTGTGCAATAATAGTCTTATTGCATAGTATGCAATAACAACATGCTTTTGACGTATGAAAACTGTCAAATAATATCCTCCTTTAGAAAACGGTTGTCGAAAAAATTGTTTACAGTCTGCTACAGCATGTTAGCTTCAATTATTATTAAAAATCTGGAACAATGTCTTATAAAAATCGTGACTTTCTTATAATTCCGCTCACCTCATCCAACATTACTTCTTTACGTTATACAGGTTGCTGCGTCGACGGAGGAAACATACAAAACACCCATGCTAATTGCGAGGCTTTCAAATATTGGCTTCTTAATAATTTTAACAAAATTCTATATTTAGTTAGAGTATTACTCGGGAGAAAAATGTATCATTCCCTCCCGCGGATGTAATTTAATTCTCCAGCGTTAGCAAGAACAGTACCTAATCAATTATAATCATGCAAGGAAGGAAATGACATTTTAGTCCAGAGTTATATACATGGCACTTTTACATTTTATGATGAGAGTATCTCTTGTATTCAGCTGCATTCAAAAATATTTAAATATGAAAATCAGGAGGCCAGTTGATTTATTATTAATCACGTTGCCTCCCGTCTCTAATGGCAACGGGAGTCTATGTATTAGATTCCCTCCCACTGCCATTGCAAACCGACCAGGGAACCAAACGTATATTTTCGGGAAACCCCTAACAGGCGATAGGAAATGTCACTTTCGTATAAAGGGATAAAAAAAGTATTTTCGAAGTGAGCTAACAAAAAATGCTCAAATTGCGCCAATTGGATCACCATATAGTGTTCTTTACAAGATCTAAATATAATTTTGCTGTCAAGTAAGAAATCCAATTCTGCACCCTGTATACGTAAGTAAGTTACATATTTTCTTCATGCAGCCTCATGTTAGGCGTATTTAATAGTAGATTGTTGTACAAGTTAAGAAAAGTGAGAGTTTTTCAACATTTAATTTACGAGCGAACGGTGCAAAGCGAGTGGATTAATTTTACACGAAAGTAGGTTAGAATGGACAGTTGTAGAACCTCCCCCCACCACTTGTCCTTGAGTTCAAGGTCAAGGCTATTTTGCAAGGCTGAACTTCAAGGTCAAGGCTAAACTTGAAGGTCGAGGCCACTTGGAAGGCTAAGTCAACGATCAAGGTCAGCGCTATTTTGCAAGTTCGGTTGCTCAAGGTTATGACCAGTTGTTCTAGGCTATTGTTCAAGGTTAGTTCTTTCAAGGTTTTGCCCTATATAAGTCGCATCGTTTTCTACTACAGCTACCAGTTATCATCATGCCTGCTAGTTTTGGAGATGAGCTTTTTGAAGATGCCCCAGCATTCTACAAAGAGTTTGAGGACTTCATAGCCTCGCAACCGCTACCTTCACAACCTCGTCACCTCCAGGCTGTCATCACAGTCAACTTTTTTTTTTTTTTTTTTTTTTTATTTGAAGCAAACCAGATCAACATTTTATAATGTTATACATGGTTGGTATAATATAGTAATCTTAATAGTAATGTCTTTGTTGGAAATGACACTGAAGGATTTTATCCTCTAAAAGAGTTTGCTTGATGTAGTAGTGTTCACTGATCCGTGATCTAAGCGATGATGTCTTGCGGTAAGCGTCTTTTCAAGCGGGTGTAAATATTTTTCCGGCCTAGTTGTTGTAGAATGTCTATGTTGCTGTTTTGCATGTTGTCAAAGAAGTTTTTAGTAAGCCTGGATACGAATTGGTCGACTTTGTCCATTGATAATTCATAGTGAATTTGTTCATTGCGCATATACCAAGGAGCATTAATGGCCAATCGGAGAATTTTATTTTGAAAAGCCTGCATTTTCTTGAAGTTGGTAGCTGAGGTGTTGCACCACACCGGACAGGCGTAAGTGATAACTGGCCTAAGTAGGGTTTTATATAAAAGCAAGACGCATTCACGCCGAAGAGGGGTGTTCCTGTTGATCAATGGATATAGCTGGAGTAGCCTCGCATATCCTTGATTTAATTTTTTGTTAACGTGATTACTCCATGTCAAACGGGTATCCAGATAAACCCCTAGATACTTAACAGCTTCACTGCGTGGGTTCCATGGGATGTCTGTTCCAAGAATTTTGATGTTGGGATGATCGTGGATTCGTCTCAGCGTAAATATTTTTGTTGTGCATTTGGTAGGATTCAGTTTAATGCACCATGTGGTTAACCATTGCGTTAACGTATTAACTGCGGTCTGGAGGCGATCTATTGTTGTAAGAAGTTCTGCATGTTGGGAAATTACAGCTGTATCGTCCGCGAATAGCGCTATTTCAGTTGGATTGAGACTAGGTATATCATGCGTAAATATATTAAATAGTGTCGGTCCCAGGATGCTACCCTGGGGAACTCCTGCATGTATATTTCGCACTGTAGAGATGGTGCTATTTATGCGTACTATAAATTTCCGATCTTCTAAAAATGAAAAAATAATGGCAACTAGGTATTGAGGGATATTAATGCGTAGCAATTTATACTTCAGGCCTTCTATCCAAACTTTATCAAAAGCTTTGGTGACATCCATAAAGGCAATAACGGTGAACTGTTTATTTTCAAATCCTTTCGAGATAATTTCAGAGATTCGTTGAAGCTGATGTACTGCTGATTGCCCCTGTCGGAATCCAAACTGTACTGGTGGTATTAGCTGTCTTTCGTCTAAGGATATTTTTAATCGTTGTGCGATAACTTTTTCGAGTAATTTGGACAAGGTAGGGAGAAGGCTTATTGGACGATAGTTACTGCAATTCTTTTTGTTTTGACCTTGTTTAGAAAACATCAGAATGTGTGCAAGTTTCCAGGTTGCAGGAAAGTAACCAATTCTCATGCAGGCGTTGAATAAGCTTGCCAGAAATGCAAGTGCTTTGCTGGTTAAGTGTTTTAGAATGATGTTCGATATCAGGTCGTGTCCAGGAGTTTTTTTTAATGGAAGGGCGTGGATGTAAGATTCTAGTTCCTTAGGAGAAGTGGGATCGTCAAAATCAGTAACAATTGGTAAGTGAGTTTCTATACAGGGTGTTGAAAAAGTCGCGCAATCGAAGAGTATCATGATGTTCTTCATGGGTAAAGTAACAAAAAAGTTAACACAATTTTTTTTATTCCGACAACCGTTTCAGAGATAATGCTGTTTTTAAGTTAGAAAATATGGCAACACTGTACAAAGGAGTTAAGTGCCAACATACATGCATTACAAAAAAATGACCTGTGTCTAGATTCTAATTTTTTACGTTTGTTGTGTGCTTTATAAGTTTAAATTAAGCAATGGTAGTTTATAGTTTGAAAAATTGTTTATTTTTAATTTTCAACAGAAGTAATAATTATAAGGTTTATTAATAGCAAAAAGGCCGTTAAATTAAGTACATAAGCATATCAAAATATTCGTTATTTGTATATTCCATTATTACGCGTTTGAAATTAATTTACTAAGATTCGTGGTACTGTCAGAATTTGATATTTTGACAAAACCTTGTTTTTTATTGAAATATAGTGACTAGTTTATTGTGCTTAAATACATACAAATATTGCAGGATTGTCAGATTGGCAATTTTGTATTTTCAACAATATTTTGTTCTTTGAGGATGTCTAATAAAACTGTTATTCATTACTATACTAACCGGAAATTGTTGATATAGATTAACGCTTTTATTTTGTTAGGAAAAATTGTTAATACAATTAATATCATAGCTTTAGAACAGTTTTTAATTTTGGTAGAAGGAATTTTATATCTTCCGATATAAGCATAGCAGCAAATTTTTAAAAACGGATTTATGATACTTATTTGATGTCAATTACGGTAGTACTATACGATTGCGGCTCTTTTTCAACACCCTGTATATGATTGAACTGTGTTGGCATGCACTCGATTTTCATCGGCTATTGTTGGTGTAAATACTTTCTCTAGATATTCCGCAAATAACCCACATTTTTCTTCGTCTGTCGTGTATGAGGAGTTATTTTCGGTTAGGGTAGGGATTACGTCATGCTGTCTGGTTATATTTTTCGTAGCTTTCCATAGTTCGAGGCTCGTTGGTTCAATATTCTCTAGATAGTTTCTATAGTTGTTCATTCTGTGTGTGTCAATCTCACGTCTTATTCGATGACTAATATTGTTTAGTTGGTTTTTGATTAGTGGATTCTTACTTCTTTGCCACTCTCTTCTAAGTTTACTTTTTTGTTTAATTAAATCCAGGATGTAAGTCGGGGGGATGTTGGGATTATTAATTTTGCGTTTGCGGTTAGGAATCGTTGCCAGCTGAACGGATTTAGTAATGGCTGTCGTTAAGGCTGTAACTTGATCGTCGATTACTGGAGGACAGTCAATCCTTGGCGGATTGTTTAGCTGAGCGTCGAGTTTCTCCTTAAATAGTTCCCATTTAACGTACCCTTTGATTAATTTAGGTAGCTTGGGTCTGTAAACCGGTGCAGTCGTGAAGGTTATGAGCACGGGTAAGTGGTCAGAATCAAGCTCGGAAATTACATTCTGTTGAATTGGATAAGGGAAATTTTTCGCGACTACGATATCCAAGATATCAGGCTGGTGATCTAATCTATATGGGAAATACGTGAAATCATTAGGTGGTATTATTTGCAGTTGGTGAGTTGTTGCAAAGTTGTTTAACTTAGTTCCACTAGGGTTATTTGCACGGCATCCCCAATAGGTACTTTTGCTGTTGAGATCGCCTATGACAAGTGTTTGCGTTGCGCTATTGAAGATCTTAATGATATCGGTCTCACTTAGGTTTTTGTTGGGTTGCTTATATGTACTGACAATCTTTATTCGGTTATTATTACTCGTGTTGATGTTAATTGAAATTGTTTCGAGACTGTTGGTAATTATGTCCTCAGGTGTGCTATGTTGAATATTTTGCTTTACAATTATAGCTACTCCACCCCATGATGTGGTTGACAGCCTGTCTTTGCGGAAAATATGATAGCCATTTATTTTGAAGATCTCGCCTTCTGAGAGATGAGTCTCGGTTATGCACGCTATATCCACGTTGTACCTTGCCAAAAAAGATATGAACGTTGCTCTTTGTGGTTTTAAGCCATTAGCATTCCAATTAAGGAGTGTTATATTTTGTAGGGAGTGGTGTGAATTATCCATTGAGAAGGTTAGGAAGTATTTGTTCGATTAGGAAGGATTTAATTTGGTTTAAATGGGGAATGATTAAGCGCTTTACGAATTCTAGGATGTTGTCAAGAAGAGAAGAGAAGGTTGAGGTGTCAGCTTGTGTAACTTCGCTGTAGAGTTTTTTAGGGGTGGGGTGCTGGGATTGGGTTAATCTGGTTTGTCTGATAGGTGATCGCAATTTTAAAAGCTCTTGGTGGCGTGGGCAACCTCTGTAGCTCGCGGGGTGATTTCCGCCGCAGTTTACGCAGCGAGGGGGTTCATTGATCTGTTTTCGGCATGCATTTGGTGGGTGGTCATCCAAACATTTTATACATTTGGGTTTGGCGGCACAGTAATTCTTGGTGTGTCCAAATTGCTGGCATTTATGACATTGCGGTATGTTATTTGGTTTACGTCTTGCCTCTACGGTAACAATTGCATGAGAAAGTGTTTTAACTTTGTAAATATCGTGTGCAGATTCGCCTGCTGGCAGCAGTACAGCGCATACAGGAATCGGCTGTTTTTCTTTATTTAACAAGCGTGTAACTCTAGTTATGGTTAAGTTTTTTTCTCGCAATTCATTAGTAATTTCCAATTCGGTGATGGAAATGGGCACATTTTTAATTACAACGGAAACTGGTTTATCGTGAGGATTTTGGAAGGTATGATATTCAATTCCACTATTTATGTAAAATTTTGTGAGTGCACGATAGTCTTCGATAGAGGTGGCATTGATTTTAACATATTTGCTACTGATAGCAGTTGTAAATTCACGATCTTGGGTGATTGACTTTATATCTTTAATTATCTCTTGATGATTATTAACGTTGTGAAGAAAAATGGGTGGTATTCTATTTTTATTTGATGTGGTGTCTGTAGTTTGACTTACTTGTTGTTCGTTGCTGTCTGTTGTTTGTTGAGTCGATAATAGATAATATGGGTTACTTTTTATCAGGTGCTCGGGGTTCCATATGTAGCGTTTGGCTGTTTCTGGTATCGGTGGAGTGAGGTTGTCGGATTTCCTTTTCTGGGGCGAGTTGTTAGTTGAAGTCATGGCTGCTGCCAGCCCCCGGAGGGCTGGGCAGTTAAGATTTAACGAATTTTATGAGCACGTTATATTATGTACACAACTGTGACAATAAGTTAAACGATTGCTGTTAAACGGCAATTTCGCGTAGAATGCGCTATAATAATGCGACCGCACGGCTCGACCGCTGGAGGTCGAATCACAGTCAACTACACGATGATGATCGGCAACGGGCAGTTAGCTGAGACCGCCGTCCTGAGAACGCTGCCAGAACCATTCCAAGGTCTCCAGGAGACAGAAGAGTGGTGGAGCCGGCACGTGAAGCTACCCACAATAAAATACTTATCGAGATTGTTAGATGGCGACGTGGTCGCCATTAATTATTTTTGGATCGAATAAATATTTATATAAATATATGTGTGTGTTCTTTTTTGAGTGTGTATGTAGTTATGTTAAGTTAACGTAAAATAATCTTCAGCGCCATAACTTTAAAGAATTAAAAGAACGCATAAAGAAGAGTAATATTTATTTGTCTTACATATACATTAGACTAATTTATTATAGTACCAACAGATAACGAAATATGTAACACACATACACAAAATGCAGAATAAAATAACGCTTAAAACAACCGTGGAAACACAACAGGAGCTGTTGGGGGGTTGATGCAGCATCTTCAAAACATCAGGCTTGGTCTTCACTAAAATGGTTTGCCAATTAGTGTCTACTGTATAGGTAGAACAATTGTATTTGATCTTGAACGTAAAAACACCATCTTTCGTAAAGATTTTCACAGGCAATTTAAAAACGGGAAGAGTTGCCAACGAACTGGTATCCATTTTACGCCACGTAACATTGTGCACACCATCGTTGTAAGCAAGAGACGCCGAACTGCAATGTGGTGGTTGAAGCACGTAGACGACACCATCATAAACGGCCGCGAGAGCGACTAAAAATTTTAGGGGCACCATGTAGAGCGTATGAATGCAACTAATGCACTGGCGATCTTTTGCGACAACAACAGCAACCTTGGTTGGTAAGCGCCCCTCCACCAACTACGTCGATACCACCGCCATCTCCGAAAGTAGTTAACTCTTCGAAAAGTGTCATGGTGTTTAGTAATAGGTCTTGCGCAGTTCGTAAGGCGCGAATGTAATTTGCATATTTGCAATTCTTAGACCAGCGGAGATGTTCAGAGAGGGGTTCGTCATGAGGCTCCCAGTTATGAATTCTAATTCCGCAGTAAAAACATTGCACATCATCTTCACCGTTTTTTATATGAAAGAAACCAACTCTGGCCAACGATTCTGGACTTTGAACTCCAGTCCAAGTATTGAAGGAGTCTAATCGTTCCAAAAAGCTTTGGAAATGTATTTCACGATCGTCGACGCACATGACTGTAGAAAGTGGAGCAACTGACTAACAGCGAGTTAGGTATTAGGGTCCTATATATACCACAAGCACAAAAAAAATCAGACACGTTTATAGATTTATTTAATCAGTCCAACAATAACTAATGTACATTACATCCCCATCTGGTAGCTGCGCTAGAAAGCGCTGGATGGGGACCTCTATATGTTGCCTCCACCACAGGAATGGATCGCCCTCGTATGTGGTAGGCACCGTTCTCAGGACGGTCGTCTGCCATAGGCGCTCACTGGCAAGGCTCATGGAATAGTCGAGCGTCACGACAGCCTGGAGTCGATGAGGTGATGGAGGCGGTGGCTGCGAACTAAGAAAGTCCACAAACTCCTCGTAGAATGCTGGCGCATCTTCAAAAAGCGCATCTCCAAAAATAGCAGGCATGATGATAACTGGTAGCTGTAGTAGAAAGCACTACTATATTATTATGAAAGACAAGGTCGTACAAATCTCCCACCGTTAAAGCAAATAGCCTTGAAAGATGTATATATAAACGCTGGCAAATAACCTTGAAAGATGTATATATAAACGCGGTGTGATGTCGATGGGTAGTATCAAGTTTGGTGGGTAAGAATGGATAAGTTACAACAGTCGGTTGAAAGTCTTAAACAGCAAGTGTTAATGAAGACAGAAGAAATGTGTGTTAAGGTAAAGCAGCCAATATTATTGAACTCAACGATGTATCCGTTAAATAAGTCAAAAAGTAAATTCGCGTCTGTGGGATTGTGTTGTACCAGAGCATCGTTTGTACCAGCAGTTGTAATTAACGGCAACAAAGGCGATTTTGTTCTGTTGGAGCAAGCTGAGTTTAAAGTGCTTGTAGAAAATCAGGGAGTCATATGTAACTACTTTTACAGTAGAGACTGTCAATTACAACCACGTAACCTGAGTGCTGTGAAAAGAATATGTTTTAAAACAATAGGACTGAGGAAAGTTATTGTGCTTCAAGAAATAGGTATATCTGAAGTGTACTTAGGACTCGAATCAGTGTTCGAATGTTGGGAGTTGTTAAAATTGTTAGAATACAAACTGGAGTGCTTAAAGTGTCAAGAGTTTGAACAGTTTTATCTAAGTATAACTCGAGGTATTTGTACTTTACCTGGGGATGTAAAAACCAACATCGAGAGCGTTTTGGATACTCTACGTATAAAATCAGAAAATGTAGCATGCATGTATGAGATGTTGCATTTTTTCATGGAATTAATTAAGTGTGATATGGTAATGAATAAATGTGTACAGTTGTGAGATATTACTTAGTAAGAAATAAAAGTAGTAATTAGAGAAAGTTGTATTATTTCAATATACATACCACGCTAAGAGGTTGCAATAATTGGAGCTGTGAGTTGAAATTCAACGGCCAGCTTGGATAGGGGATGAAGCTGTTGAAATTTGAGTTTATCACCTTTTTGTAAAACCATCCCAATTACTTCGTTAGGGGTGTGTATAATATTATTGATTATGATTGGTGTGTTGCGAGGATTAACAATAACATTATCTATCCTAGCCTTAGTGAAGGGTATAATATATTCGGATGTACCAGTGTTATTCAGACCAAACAATCCACCAGGTAGTGCAGTTTCAGCGAAGAGAAGTAGGTTTTTTTCATAATATAGGTTATCAAGCCCACCCAGGTCTTCGAAGAGGAACACTTGAGAGTGACGAGTAGAATCGCTATGCATGTGCTGTCCAAACTTATTGATAGGCATTCTGCAGCCTTGAAGCACTCAACTCAATATGAATGTACTAAGCATGTACACCCTATAATAAACCACCTCGACAGTAAATAACAAAGACAAATAAAACTAAGAAATTTATTTACAACTAAAATTTATAATTACAACTATAACGAATAATACTAAGAAATTTATTTACACCTAAAATTACAACTAAAACTACTCCTCCGGCTTTGTCCTCCACGGAAGGTGTGGCCACATTAAGTTGATGAAGTCGGGCAGTGGTTCAGGGAGGTCTACGTACACACTTCCATGTTCGGTGGAGCGGTCCTCCATCGCCATTTGTTCTAGGAAGGGCTCGATGATTCGTGAGGCAACGAAAAGTTGCCTCCTGTCGCGGTCCTCAATAAGGGCCCCACCATTAATCGCAATCAAGGCCACCACTTGGTTTTCCCTTCCTAGGAAGTGCAGGAGGGCTTCCTCCAACTCATATGACGGGATGAACCGATTGTAATTGTAAGTTGGGGCCAAGGGCATATGCTCCCCAGCACGGAAATCGTCCCAAGATCCTTGCACAAGTCCCAAGGTTGATAACAAAGGCCACTCATGAAAAAAGCACTTGAAGAACATGATGACCGCACTGGATGGTTGTCGGAGACAGAATGAATGGAGGAATTTAAGGAAGAGGGGGATGAAAGTGGGTAACCTTGGGCTTGGCCTTCGTCTATACAATTCGGGCGTTTTAAAGAAGGGGTACAACCCCTGACCTTGAGAAGGCTCAAAATGCAAAATTTATGTAATAGAAAAAAGTTTTAGTAAAGCTTGATGAATTTTAAGAGTTTTTTGATTCTTGTGTTTTTTCCCTAAAACCTACAGTTTCCTTGTAAAAAAATAAAGTAGATTTTTAAATTCAATAATATAAATATTTGAATATATGTCGGATAATGTGTTTGTTGTCGCCATCTATCGTTAACTAGCTGTTGTATAAAAAATAGCTAATAAATCAATGAAGAAATCTATTCCCCCAGATCTTGTTAATGATAGCTGTTCAATTAAGGAAGAAATCTATTCTCCCAGATCTTGTTAATGTTTCCTTCCAAATTAAATGGGGTTACGCTTTCTTATCAACCTCTAGCGGAAACACAGGTGGAACCCTAGTATATATATTGCCTAAAATATTTTAATGGAAGGTGCATATAGGGAAAAAAATTTCGTTGGGGTGGTAAGGGTGGGGGGACGGGGTGGGGCAAAAAAAAAAAAATCTACCTTATAATAATGCACAAAGCTAAAAGCCGTGTTTGCACCATTAAAAGTACCCAACCAAGTCGCGATCAACCGATACTATTTTCAAAACAAATAAAAAAAAAAAAATTTTGAAAAATGTCGCACACGAAAATAATTTTTTTTTTTTTTTGGTTTTTTTGTTTTTTTTTGTTTTTTTTTGGTTTTTTTGGTTTTTTTTTTGAAAAATGTAAAATCTTAAAATGCTCATATCTCCTTTATTTATTGAGATATTTAAACGCGGTTTTTTGCATTATACTCCTAGTGTCATCTACTTTGCGATTATAAACTCAAACTACAACCTCCCCCCCACCACTTGGGGTAAAATATTAAAAATTACATATCTCCGTTGTTTATTTAGATATTTGATCGGAGTTTTTTTTATTGGGTTCCTATTGCCTTGTACTTTGCGATTTTAAACTGAAACTACCACCTACCCCAACCACTTGGGGTTAAATATTAGAAATAGCATAGCTCCGTTGTTTATTAAGATATCGGAGTGTTTTTTAAAATTATGTTGTTTAGTGGGCAATCAGTGTGGTGTTTCTTGAATTATTTTTATCTGAGCCTCCGATTTCCGATAGTTTGTGACAATTGTTTCTAGACGCCGCTATTTCACTGTAGACTTTATGTTTATGTAGGACGCTGACGGTAAGGAACTTTGCGACCGTAAAATTCAAGTTCGCAATACCGACATCCACTGCATTCCCAGACCAAGGCCAAGGTGACGCTGACGGTAAGGAACGTCGCGACCGTAAAATTCAAGTTCTTAATACCGACATCCACTGCATTCCCAGACCAAGGCCAAGGTCAGCGTTCCTTGTTGTTATTGTAAGCACCCGAATTTCAAAGTCTCAAGGCCAAGCTCAGTGCTCCTTCTGGTTATTGGAAACGCTCGAATTATAATGTCTCAAGGGCAAGGTCGGTGGACCTTCTTGTTATTTGGAAACGCTCGGAATGTAAGTCTCAAGGCAAGGACAAGCCCCCACCATATTGTTAGTATAAATACATGTGGTGGCGGTAAGGAGCGTCACTCTTAAGTTTGTTCTCGTTCGTGATGCATCGTTCAGGTGTTGTGATTTGTACGGTTTGTGGTGGTGTTACGCGGGCGCCAGGGTATAGTAAGTTGAGTTTGCGGAAACCGCAGGATGTGGTACTCTGCATCTGTCCGAGAGCTAGCGGATCTTACCCCAAATCCGCACTGGCTCAACCTTCTACATCGAAAGCGTCCGACGACAAGGTAACAATACATCAAAATGTCCAGCTGCAGCCACCGGTTGTAGTGGTGTCCTCAAAATCTGAGGCCGATTTGTGAACATCAAAAAAACCGGTGAGTAGCAGGAAAAGCATGTCGAAAAAGCAGAATAAGGGCAACATTTTAACCCAACTTGATGCAGTTCCGGGGTGTAGTCCCATCACATCGTCCGCTGAAAAACCGGCGAGTGGTAAAATTTTAAAAGAATGTTTGGTTAGAGGGCAGAAACGCAAAATTGAGCCAAATTTGGAAGTAGATTTATTGATTGAGGAGACAGTAAGGGATTGTGCGATTGAGACTGGACATGGGGCCGTTCGCATCGAGGGTGTGCAAGACACATCAACGTTTAACACGCAAAAATTTATGGATATGCCAAGTCTTGATTTTAACGACGGGATACGCGAGAATTTACCACCACCGCAGAAAAAGGTGAGGTCTCAGTCCCCCAATCCCACACGCCCGGAACAAACTTTTGTTGCTATTGATTTCGGGGATACATTTTTTGCGGAAGACGCTTTCGATGTTGCTGTAGAGACCCAAAACCTCGGATTGGGTATCCAAGTCGCTTCAGGCTCAAGGCGACCGACCAGCCGCAACTCACAACTGGCAACACCGCAACCACTGTCACAGAAGAACAATACTGTGCGCATTGTAGCATCCGAAAGCGGACGAGCCTCTCCGGTGGCGGAAGTTGCAATGGGCACAGTAGCAACATTCGATTCCTCTGTTGCGTCCGAGGACACTGAGAGGGAGGCGGTCGATGTTGCACCATCATCCATTTCACAGGGTGATGGTGTGATATCGCCCATCTCTTCGGTAAGCGACAACGACGACGATGACAACGACGAAAATATGCCACTGACGCAAAACAATTTAAAATCATACCAGGACAGAGTTGCCGCTCAGGTTGCACGAATAGCTGAAATTAAATCCTTGGAACGCTTGAGGGACGGTATGGATGTGCAGTTAGATAATATCGAATTACAACTGGCAGCCGTCACCAAAAAAATAATGAGGGTGAGACCCAAAATAGCCAAAGGGCACAGTCGTAAGGCTAAAAAATACGATGAGTATGTGCAACGGCGCAGCCAGCTGACGCAGCGGCAAGGTGAGGTCTCACGAACTCTAATCAACACAGCGAAGCGAATTTGTCAACTAGCGGCGGCAATTCACTAGACAAACAAATGTAAGTTCCCTTAAATTCCAAAACGACGTAACCTAGTTCCCCATCCCCTCCAGGGTATCAAGGCTTAACGTCCACGTTCGTGGTACCTGGGTAGTGTGTTAGAGTGTGCTCCTTGTATTTACATGTTTGGCTAGGGAAGCGATACTCGGCGAGAGCGATACCTCTAACGTTCTAGCGAAGAGCCTGCCCAGTGTAGAATTGCAATTAATCATTTATAATGTTTCAATGCACCGAATGTGGACAGTCCTTCACCAGAGCCGACAATTTGTTCCGCCACCGGAGAGAAAGTTGTCGTCAACAGCTGGGCCAACCATCTACGAGTGGTGAGTTTAAATTGTGTTGATGTAGAGCAGCACCTTCAGTGTAGTTGTATTAATTACAGGCGACGCTATGGAGACTTCGGTGGTGGGTGGTGAGGGGCCGAGTAAACGCCCAAAACTAAACAACTCCAGTAGTGATGGTATGCGTGCTTGGTGTGTTTGTACAGTGTGTAAATAGTTTGTTTTGATAGGTGGTTTCCCAAGGACGCAATACTGTGACGTGTGCGATGAAAACATTCCTCGAACGTGCTTCGGTGGTCATCTGAGGAGCAATCGTCACACGAGACGGTGCGGCGTCTTTCACTTGGGGAAAGGTGTGGTGGCCCTTCAAAACGCCTTCAAGTCCCGTGTGGCCAGTTATAGGATTTCCACGGAAAATTATCACATAAGCGTTGTGGAATATATGACCGAATTGAAAGAAAAATTTTTAAATTTGATAGAAGGGCAGCTAACCAAATTAACTAGCATCAAAATAAATTTCGAACTCTTCGGGTATTTTATTTTGGAAGCTCAAGATCTACAAGACGTAAAAACTTTTCATACGGCTAACGAGGTAGTCACTCGCGGTACAGACTTGAGCCACTTATATGATAATTTGACTGGAAGGCTAGACGAGAAGGTGTCGGAATTTCAGGAGCGGGAATCAGGTGTGTGCAAGAGATCTGTAGCTTTTTGTAACAATTCTAACTTTGGTAATTTTCTGTATTGTCAGGATGGATCTTGAAGCAGTTGTTGTACATTGAAGTCAACGTCAACAAATACAATCCATTTCGGGCATCCTCGTACATCCCGCTCCCAAAGCAGATTCAGCGCAAGAAAGCGATCGTGAACGTTCAAAACAATGACGATTGTTGTTTCGGTTGGGCAGTAACCTCGGCCCTCTGTGTACCAAAGGGATTGCCTAATCGAACTTCTTCGTATCCGAATTGTCGTCGATTTTTACAATGGACCGATATTGAATTTCCGGTTCGGTTGCGCGATATTTCTAAATTTGAAACAATTAATCCGCAGCTTTCTATAAACGTATACGGTTTGGAGAAATTTTTTAAAGACAATAAAACTAAATATGAAGTTGTGGGACCTCTGTACTACACCTCCTGTAAAAAAAGGTGGCATGTAAATTTATTGCTTGTAACTAACGACAAAGGTAATAGTCACTACTGTTGGATCAAAGATTTGTCTAGATTAGTATCGCGACAAATAACGGCTAGAGATGGTGCAAAGCATTTTTGCGACGGCTGCCTGAATTACTTTAGAACTGAAGCACACTTGACTATGCATCAAAGTTATGACTGTAATCAGGTGTATACTAAATTGCCAACGACAGAGTTGATCACCGACAAGTGTGGTCAGGTAAGACCGCAGAATATTCTCAAATTTGAAAATTATCAGAAGCAATTGAAGGTTGGATTCGTAGTGTACGCGGATTTTGAAACAATTTTGGCACCCGTTGATACAGGAGACCAACAACCGGATCCCACAAAACCTTATACGATTACAACCTGTAAACACATACCCTACTCTTTCGCGTACTATTTGAAATGTTCGTATGACGACAGCCTGTCAAAATTCGAAATTTATCGGGGGGAGGATGCGGTGGACATGTTTATAGAACGTTTAGATAGAGACGCGCAAAACATCTATTCGCATCATTTGAAAAACGTTGTACCTATGAAAGCTATGTCTGCTATGGAAATTCAAAACTTTAACGAAGCCGTTTCATGTTACATTTGTGGTCGACCGTTTGGTGAGGGGGATGTAAAAGTACGCGATCACGATCATTTGACTGGAGACTATCGGGGAGCCGCCCACTCCAATTGTAATTTAAATTATAAACTTCCAAATTTTATTCCGGTATTTTTTCACAATCTAAATTACGATTCGCACCTGTTTGTTAAACAATTGGCTCAAAATAACGAAGACATTGATGTCATTCCGGTAACTAAAGAAAAGTACATTTCGTTTGGCAAACGTCTTTGGGTTGATGAAATTTTTGTGGAGGGAAAGCGAAAAAACATTTATCTGAGCATCAGATTTTTGGATAGCTTTCGTTTCATGGGCTCGTCTTTGGCATCGCTGGCCGACACCTTGTCGGATGGCCAGTGCGTTGAAATTCAAAATCAATTCGGAAATGGCATCAAATTTGAGTTGATGAGACAGAAAGGTGTGTTTCCATATTCCTATTTAGATTCTTTCCAAAAATTAGATGAGTCTGCTTTACCCTCGATCGAAGACTTTTATGACCGTCTAACCGAAACCCATATTTCTCAGACTGATTACGAACGAGCCGTGAAGGTTTGGGAAACTTTTGGTTGTCAAACGTTGGGCGACTACTCCGATATCTATCTCAAATGTGACGTGTTTATTTTGGCAGACGTGTTCGAAAATTTTAGAAATTTTTATTTAAAACATTACAAGTTGGATCCAGCTCAGTACTACACGGCCCCAGGATTAAGCTGGGACGCTATGTTAAAGTTTACGGGGGTTGAACTTGAGCTGCTTACTGATTTAGATATGTTAGACTTTTTTAGAAACAGTATTCGCGGAGGAGTCAGCACTTGTGTGGGGAGACAAGCTATTGCTAACAATGAGTTTGTCGGGAATTACGATGCTTCTAAACCTACGTCGTTTATCATGTTTTTAGACGCAACCAACCTTTATGGTTACGCAATGAGACAGTTTCTACCACAACGTGATTTTGTTTGGATGACTGACGAGGAAATTTCAAATTTTGACATTTTTCAAGTGTCTGTCGAGTCCAATACCGGGTACGTGTTGGAGGTAGATTTGGACTATCCAGAGCATTTGCACGACGCTCACAATGACTTTCCCTTTTGTCCGGAGCTTCTCATTCCTCCTGAGGGAAAATTTAAACAACCCAAATTGATTCCAAATTTATATGGCAAACGGAAATATGTCATTCACTACAGAGCATTACAGCAGGCCTTGAATGCGGGTCTGACTTTGGTTAAAGTACATAGAATACTGAAATTTACCCAAACTCCATGGCTCAGAACCTACATTGATTTTAATACTGACTTTAGAAACCGATCGACAAACAACTTTCAGAGAAATTCTTTTAAATTGGCTAACAACTGCGTATTTGGCAAAACATTGGAGAATGTGGACAAAAGGGTTGATGTAAAGTTAGTAAGTCATTGGGAGAAAATTGGTAATAGACTGGGGGCTGAAACGTTGATAGCGCGACCTAACTTTAAAGATAGAATCTGCTTTAATGAAAATTTAATAGCCGTAGAAATGAACAGACTGTGGGTTTGGTATGCCAAACCTAGTTATGTTGGTTTCTCCGTTTTGGATATTTCGAAAACTGTCATGTATGACTTTTTTTATGGGTTTCTGAAAAAACGTTATGACAATAATGTCTCTTTACTCTACACAGACACTGACTCCTTCATTATAGAAATTAAAACCAACAATTTTTATGATGACATGAAACGCAACCTTGATTGGTTCGATACTGCAAATTATGTGGATAATCTGCACGGTATTCCGCAAACCGAGTCTGTTGTTGGCAAATTCAAGGACGAATATGCTGGCGTAGTCGTACGTAGCTTTTATGGGGTCGGTGCAAAATCATACTGTGTAAACAGCGTATCTAAAGTGGACAAGAAAGCCAAGGGAGTGAAAAAGAGCGCTGTTCGGAAGTATCTGACCAGCGAACTTTATCAGGCCGTTGCCGAGAACAAGCGGGAGACTGTCTTGTGTCAAATGTACGTCTTTAAATCCCGTTTGCACACTATGTACACCGACTTAATAAATAAGGTCGCGCTTTCGTCGCATGATGACAAGCGCTACGTTATTCCCAACACTACGAAGACACTAGCGTGGGGTCACTGCAGTATTGCTGATTACAGGCTTGACGAACTGCTGCGGGCAGCCGCAAACCAAATGTAAATTACAGTATGTTCGCGGAACAGTATTGGTTATTATTTATAGCAGACGTCTCACCAAACGAACCCTTTCTTGCGCTTAGTAGTGTATACTATATATATGTAGCTTACGAATAGTTCCTAGTTTGTAAATAATAGCTTTGTTAATATGTTTGTGATTATTATTCTTACTGTAGTTAATGTTGGGAAAACAAATACGCTTACCTATTTTGAATGTTAACGATAAGTTTATATATTTTACAATAGCAGCTTCGTTAAAATGTTAATGATTTCGTTCTTTTGCTGTTGTCGCTTTTGTTGGGAGAAAGATGAAAGTGTTTCAAAGAAATATTGTTTGTGTTTAGTGGCATTAATAAAACAATAATTTACAAAAAAACAGTTTTTTTATTTTGAGAGTGCTACAGTAGTTCTTTAAGTTATACAACATTGCTTTTAGATATCCAAGAGTTGTGTCGATTGTCGAATCCCAACCACTTTACATACACCAAATTTCCTTTTTTCTTCAGAACCTTTTCGACCAGATATACGTCCGAATGTTTTGTTTTCTGCAGTTCATGCTCGTAGAACCCTCCTTTAATTTCCTGACCTTCTTGGTCCGTGAGTCGATAGGTTGTTGGGTTTGTAAGTCGAACAGTGGATATTGTGAATACTTCGTTGCTCCAGCTTGGCGTGTATCCCTTGCTAAATGCAGAACGATACTTGCTGATGCGTACCGAGTCCCCTGTACGAAACTTTTGAGGTCTCGGATCCACGGTCTTTGTGTGACTGTACGCTGTGTTTAAAAGAAGTTTCGCATTCTTTAAGTTCACTTCGGCAGGTTTCATTCCTATTGTGCGATGCTTGGTTGTGTTATACTTTGCTACTATCTTGGGTAGGATATCCAACCATTTGTAGGACCCTAGCAGGCTGAACTGCTTCCACATCATGTTCTTCAGGGTGCGGTTGCACCTCTCCACTATGCTGCTCTTCATGCTAGAATACGTGCTGTAGTGATTGATATTGTGCTGTCGCATTAATCGTTGAAAATCGGTGTTGTAAAACTCTTTCCCCAAATCCGTCTGCAAGTTTTGAGGTGACACCTTTACACTCCTCAGCACTTTACCCATGGCAACTGTTACGTCCTTTCCTGTTTTACGTTTTACGGGATAGGCCCACACATACTTCGAGAAGGCATTAATGACTACCAGAATATAACGAAAGCCTTTATTGACTTTTGCATAAGGGATCATTTCTACCAAATCAGCTTGATATAAATCGTTCAAGCCTTTTAGAATAACGCGCCTTCTCTTGAAATGTGTTCGTGCTGGTTTGTGGAGTTCGCCAACTATGGCTTCTTTAAGGTTCATTGTCAACTGTTGCTTTCTACTCTCCTACGGGACATTTAAGCAGCAGTTGCACGTATACCTTATTGTTTATGGATTCGAATTGCAGTTTATCTCCTCGCCGCAATGTCTTACCGACAAGCGTCTCCTGTGGGATGCCGTTGATGTGTGATACTACCAAAGGTTCGCTGACTTGAACACTTATGATCTCGCCGGTTGTTAACGGAAAAATGTACTCGTTCTGTCCGAAAATTTTGGAATATCCGCTTTCATCGAACCCACGCCCCACTAGCAGCAGTGGTACTTCTATGTGGAGTTGGTTTACATTTTTTACTTTCATAAAGATACGCTTGGGATGAGAATAATAGCGCGCGCTATGGTAGTGTCTTCCAAATTTGTCTATCGGCATTACTGCTTCGTCGTTGAATGCGTTCTGATCGACATTCCGTCGACCCTAAGGTTTTGTACCCCTTAGAAGATTATTTTCGCGTCTCGTAAGGCTTCGGTGATACGGACTATCTCATTTGAATGACCCGTGTGTCCAGCTGCCTGAGAAGCTATTAATATACGCAACCGATTCACTAATGAGTTGGGATCCTTCCAAGGAACATATTCCACTTTTTTGTCCGTCACTGTTAGTAATCCCTTGCCACGCCGTGATACCTTCGTCGCTGGTCTGCCGGGAGCTCTTATGGTTGAGGAGGCAGTTAGAGGTCGTACTATTTTCATGTATTTAGACCCTGCGTTACCACTAACTCTTTGTGTGGGGTCGTAGTTTACACGATTTGCGGCGGAACGATCCACTAAATCTAGATATTGCTCTAAATCTGCGTTTTTGTATATATTCGGTTTCTTTAAAAACATCAATTCGTACAATCCTGGAGTGCCTTTGTAGACTATTCTGTTGCCGTGGTCTGTAATAACGATATTTTCACCCTCGAACTTGATTTCTTTATTTCCTATAGCAAACTTATCTCCCTCTATGTCGAATCGGACTCCGTAGTGCAAATCGTACTTGTCCTCAGTATCTCGTATCATTCCTTCCACGTATTTTCGAGCTAACCCTTGAAATTGTTCTAAATATTGACCAAGAACTTCCGGTGCCAGCATTTGTTGGATGGTTTCTCTGGCCGCTTGTACAGCACTTTCTTCTGCTGCCGCCTCAGCAACATCCGTCTGCAACTGCTCATCGTATTCCTCTACTGGTTCACTCTCGGATAACACATGCGTCTGCAAAAATCGAGGTGTGGAGGTGTGTGATGGCCCTGGTGTGGACGTGTGTGATGGCCCCGGTGTGGAAGTGTGTGACGATCCCAGAAGGTTTGTCGCAGAAACTCGGCCTGGAGTGGTTATCGTTCGCGGACGGGGCAAGGTAGAGGGAGTGGATACTCTACGTTTAATTGTTATTGGCAAATAATCCACTTTTGGTTCGCCCACTGGCACACCTTCTTGCTTTATAGTTGTCAGCAATTCGGTGAGCGGCTTGGAAAGAGGTTTAAATTGCTCAGCTAAAATCGATTGGGATTGGGCGATGTCTGCTTTTAAAGCTGCGTATTTACGTCTAACGGATTGTCGGGTTTTGATAAGTTCCCTGGCTAAACGCTTATCCATGTTGCAACTCCTTCAGTTGTTGGTAAACTACTACCTTCCCTTCTTTGGCAGCTGTCTATATATTAAAGTAATTGTCGAAACCTTTTCTATATCGTCCCGCGTTGGTTTCGCTTTCTTTATCGATCACTAAAAATCCGTGATCCTCATTCCAACAATAAGAGCACAATGCTTTAAATTTGTCGAATGACATGTCCGTGTTGACATGATCGTCGTAAATGTGCTTCAGATTGGTGTTGTCTTGTTGGAATATGATGATGAGATTTGCATTATCTCTTATGAGCTGCTTAGGAATAGATGAATACGTCTGACATAGATAAAAACAATCTATGTTTCGGTGACGTCCGAAACAAAAATAATCTCGAATTATGCTTTGCGTCTCGCAAGCTACGTCGTCAAAAACTATCACGGAATGTTCTTTTGCTTCCTGGGGTTTGATCACCTCACAATCGTTACTATATTCGAAGAATCCAATGTCTCTCAATGGTTGAAAGGCTTCTCTCATATAATTATATTTGGGTTGATGGAGTGTTTTCGAATATATATAAAGGTGTCCGAATCGCAACCCATTTCGATGTACTAGTAAACTGATCATGAGGTTGGTTTTTCCAGATCCGGATCGACCTATGACCACACATCGTTTACATCCTTTACCCAGTAAAGCGCTGTGCTTTCTGTAAGTCTCGGATATGGAATTTATTGTGTGATTTACTACAGGTAAGGAACACCCTTGCTTCACAATTTTGACGTTTTCCATCGTTTTCGCTCGGAAGGAAACTGCGCTCTACCCGCCGTGCGTTCTCGTTATATTTGTTAATTCCGTTTGAAGAACATCAGTCGTGTGTAAGTCTTTAAGATGAAAGCTACTAGGCGTAAACAAACCAGTCATCACCGAAGCGCCAAGCGGAAAGGTCGCGGTTTCCTGAATACCCTTATTGACAAATTACCCTTTGAACTACACATACCAGGGTACAAGTTTTGCGGACCTGGTACCCGACTTAAAAAACGTCTTTCTCGAGGCGATCGAGGAAGGAATCCTCTGGACGAGGCCTGCAAGCAACACGACATCGCATACTCACAATCTAGCGATCTTTCGACACGTCACGCGGCAGATAAAGTTCTAGCAGAGAAAGCTTGGGAACGTGTTAAAGCAAAAGACTCTACTCTTGGGGAAAGAGCTGCAGCCCTTGCTGTTACTGGAATTATGAAAGGAAAGACGAAAGTCGGAATGGGTGTGAAACGGAAGCGTACACGGCGAACGCATTCCAAACGGGTCGGTATCACAGTCCGCTCGCATTCAGGAGGAGCTTTAAAAACAAGGAGGAGGAGGCGGAAGCGGTCAAGAGTACTACCTCTTCCGAAGAGAGGAGGCATATTGCCGCTTGTACCCATACTTGCTGCATTAGGAGCATTGGGATCCCTCGGAGGTGGTGCTGCAGCAGTCGCTAAAGCAGTGGGAGACTCAAAGGCTGCTAAAAAGAATCTCCAGGAAAAGGAGCGACATAACAAAGCTATGGAATCCATTGCTCGCGGAAAAGGGTTATATCTACGACCGTATCAGTCAAAAAACTACCGTTGAAGCTGCCGCGCCGCGCGTTAACCAACATCGATATTACAGACTAGGTTAAACGCCTAGAAATTCCACACTTTAGGGGAATATTTATGCGGGATGCCCTGCTTATGAAGATTCGTAAACGAGAATGTGGTGTCACTAACCTAGACGATGATGTAGGACCTGGCACGCATTGGACGGCTTACGTAAAAGTGGATACCTTTGTTCTGTATTTCGATAGCATCGGTCGCTTACAACCTCCAACCGAATTAGTGAAATACTTTCGTAGCGATGGTGGCAATAACACGATCACGTATAATTCTAATAGATATCAACGACTCATGTCATACACATGTGGTCACCTGTGTCTCAAATTCCTATATAACTTTGCGAAACCGCTTTTGTCGGCAGTTTAAGTGTTGCGCTTCATCATGTCTAGTATATTCACTCTGACAGGTGATTCATCAATCCTTACTGCGAATTTTGACCCCCCTATTTTCTTAGACGACGGTAGCGAATATGTTTTGGGGTTGTTAAGTTTCGAAACCTACAATACTATTGCTAACATTAGACCTCCCAACAATGAATTTCATCTCGTCGGACTACCTCATATTACTATACCTGAGGGCGCATACGAAATTACGGACATTGCCGACTTTCTGCATAACCAACTTGAGTCTAGCGGAAGTAATGGGCGGGTGCTGCTACGCGGAAACAACAGCACCTTAAAAACCGAAATAAAATCGAACGTTCCAATCGACTTTACAAGTGACAATACTATCCGAGACATGCTGGGATTTGACAGCAAAATTTATGATGCGAATATGTGGCATGCAGGTGAACATGTTACAAAAATTTTGAACATTAACTCCATCCTTATCCACTGCAATATCTCTGTCGGTTCCTATAAAAATGGTAAGCCTGGCCACATCGTTCATCAATTCTTCCCCATAGTGCCGCCTGGGTACAAAATAGTGGAAACACCTAACCCTGTCATTTACCTACCGATCAGCACGAGACAGATCACTAACCTAACTGTTAAAATACTGGACCAGACTGATACCCCCGTCAGTTTTAGTAAGGAAACCGTCACGGTAACATTGCATTTAAAGAAGTTATAATGGGTTTTCGATTCAACCTTTCACCCTACCATGTCCAACCCAGTTCGTATAAGAGACGTTGTCCACAGCCTTGTAAAATCAGTTCAGCTTCGTCCGCCAAGCAGTTAACAAAGGCAAACAGAGACTTCTTGCGATCGTTGGGTTTTAAAGTGCTGTCATGAGTATTCTAAATATTGGGGAACGTGTCCTCGTCGACAACTCCATCGTTAGCAATCAGTTGCACACCCATCAACCGTATACAAACCGTTTCGACTATAACGATGAAATTCGAATTCCAATTCCTGAAGATATGTCAACTCTACCAGGTTTGAGCTATCTATACATAGAGGGAAAATTACGGAAAGCAACCGGTGAAGTTACGACAGCCAAATTTCTTAACAATGGGTTGGCTCACTTATTTAGCGAAATCCGATACGAAATCAATGGTGTCGTTGTCGATTCTGTTACCAAACCTGGTATTACATCTACTCTTAAGGGATATGTGTCTTATACCTCTGATGATGTGAAAAAGCTTCAAAATGCTGGCTGGTTGTACGCCCCCAATACTCACATTACCGATGCACAGGGCAACTTCAGTGCCTGCATACCTTTGAGAATGCTGTTAGGTTTTGCAGAAGATTATGGAAAAGTTATACTTAACATCCGACAAGAACTTGTCCTGATTCGCAGCAATACCGATGCCGACGCTGTATTCAGTGCTACCGTAGCGGAGACGGCTAAAGTTACGATTGACAAGCTGTATTGGAAAGTTCCACATGTCACTCCAGGTCTTGCTCAAGAATTATCTCTAACCAAATACATTGACAAAAATATCGACACGCAAGTAGCGTTTCGCAGCTGGCAACTTCATATCATACCAGGCGTTAATGCCGTGACTCAACATTCTCATGCCATTGCAACAACCACCAAATTGCAAACCCCCAGATACGTCATCGTAGGTTTTCAGACGGAACGTTCGGGGCTCATCTCTAAGGACAATAGCCATTTCGACAAAATTAATCTTACGAATTTCCGAGTTTATCTCAACACCGAACGTTTCCCCTACGATAATTTACATAACAATTATGGCCTCAATCATTACGCCACGTTATACGATATGTACTCCAAGTTTCAATCATCCTATTATAACAAGACCGACGAGCCTTGGTTCACGCCTAATGAGTTTGCTGACAAATCACCCATTGTTGTGATCGATTGTTCCCATCAAAAAGACTACCTCCATGCAAACGCTGTCGTTTTTCGAGTTGAATTTGAAACTTCCGCTAACGTGCCAGCCAACACAACCGCGTATTGTCTCGTTCTTCACGATCGGGTTTTTACTTATAACGCGTTGTCAAAAGCAGTTAAACAACTGTAATTTCTCAAAACCACTTCAGTTGCACCTCGCCTTTTAACGTAACTGGATCGTGCTCCCACCACTTAATACGATGAAGCTCATTATCGACATTCAAGGCTTCAAGACGTCGGATAAGCACTTCAGCCCAAAAGAGTTAGCCGCCTACGACGGTACCTCAGTATCACACTACGTCTTAAAATCACCGTTTCCGTTCACCGCCTTACCATCTCATTTACAACAGCAAGCCCACTGGGTAATGACTAATCACCATTGCATCGATTGGAATGAGGGATTTACTCCAGCATACATGTTTCCTGCAATTTTGCGACGTCTTCTGCACGATGTCACCGAAGTATATGTGAAAGGTCGAGAAAAAGCAGTTTTTCTACGCCGCTATACCAATATCCCCATCATCGAAGTTGAAGAACAACCGGCCCTCACCCCATCACAACCCGCTTGTTTATATCATTCTGCTCCAGTTTGTTATTGTGCTTTGTCTAACGTTTACCATATCTATAATCACTATGTAATGGAATAAAACAACTTTTTAATTTTTATTGTGTTTTTATTTGCATACAATATATACAGTGTTACTACATGGGTTAAACACCTACGTACTAGTGGAAAAGCGTTCTACATAAATTGTGTGCCTATGTTCTGCGCACAAGACGTCTCGCAGTACTTCAGCCACAGTAAATATCTTGCGTTGGAACCGCAACCTATCCATAGCCTCTCGTTGCCACAGTCCTCTCCGAGCTTCTCGATACGCATACGCCCACGTATGCAAATTGTACACCTGATTCTTCGAGTCGTCAAACTGCACGCTCTTCTTCATTTTCCTTCCTCTCTATAAAGTCTTTCACCTCACACATGTGTTCGTCCAGACCGAGACTAGCCATTAAATCTACAAGGAGGCCTTCATTTATGGCTCCATTTAAAAATAGTCGACCAACAGCAACACCGTTTTTGTACATTTTTTTTTTCTTCAGTTCCTCGTCACTGAACCAACCAAAACCGTATATGGCTTCGTGAGACGCGTCAAACGCCAAATCTTCCAACAAACTCACTAATCGCTTAACCGCACTAGGTACGTCTCTTGCAGTTGGTCGAGCGGCTTCTCTATACCACATCCACATGACTAAGCTTCTAGTGGTTAAATGCGATGTTGCGTGCATTATATTTAGTTAAATGTTACAGGTGATCAATATTTGAAATATATCTCCAGAAGAGCGAGCCATATCCACTCCTAACTTGAAGTGTGAACATGCCGGTTGGTGTAGCGTTAATTTTCGTTGTAGATTTACACGGTAGATCGAATACTGAGACACGTTCTTCCAGCATTTCAGCAAAGGGATGCTTTGGGTGGTAGTCCACATCCAGCGTCAGCGATGTATTTCCTTCTCTAGCAAAATATTTTAAAATGTTTTTTTCCAAATTGGCAATCAGTCGTTTCCGTTTTTCTTGTTGATTTTGGCTATCGCCAGCCATAGCAGTCACTACATACGCGTCAAATTCCAAGTCTAAATTTCTGAGTCCCGAGGAATTTCTCACTATTTTATCTAAATTGTTTTTTGCATCTTCAAACCAGAAAGCACAGCACAACTTTACAACGTGCTTTAATGTGATTTCATGTGAAGAATCGTCACTTGGAGTCTGATCCATTATTTTATACGTAAACGAATAGTGTGCGAACTTGACGTAAGTTATAAAACAATTAACGAGACCATGATAATGCGCAACCTTTTATACTTTCGATTATCCCGAAGGTCATCGCTTTTTTTCATTAAATAGTTTAAGGACTCGGTGGTCTAATGGTATGACACCTGGGGAGCCAATCGGTGCATTAAACGGAATTCTAGACACTGCGCCTCAGGAGATCTGGGATCGAATCCTAGTCGAGTCAATTTTTTAATAAATAATGATTTATTTAGTAGACAATAAGAATAGCCCATCCACATGACTAAGCTAATACCTGCAGACCAAGTTCTTCTATTTGAACGTCGCACCGAACAATGTTACTACCATACTTTAAAATTTCATACATGGAAACAGTGTTCTCGGTTGTTACCGCCAGGTCTTGCAGCACACTCCGTATATTGCTAATGCAGTCCCCAGGCAGGTTTGCAATACCCGTCACTATTTTGTGATAAAATTGCTCAAAGTTCTGCGCTTTTAGAACTCCGAATCGCAATTCCACCAGCCTCTGCAAGTCCCACAGCTCTTCCAACGATTCTTTCGATAAGTAGACTTCACTCTGTCCCACTTCTTCAATTTTTAGTATCTTCTTTTCCTGAAGTTCCAAGAATGTATACTGTTTCCGTGCAGCTACCAGCGGAGACCACTGCTCTTCGGAGGAGGAATAGAAATAATTCGTCAGGATCCCCTGATTTTCAATTAGGGTAGCCCAATCCAACTCCTCGAACTCCACCCAATCGTTTTTGTTTCCTCTTATTTGAATCACTGGGGAAAATCCGGAGTTCGCCCTTAACCCCACACACACGTACTTTGAACTGGAGTTGCTTAACTTGTACGTTGTACTATTCAGAAGCACCGGACATAACTGCACTTTATGTACTCTCGTAGTACTGCTCGCCACCGCAGCTACTTGTCGACCCTTAACTACTTCTATGGCTTTTAACAAGGCTTCCATATCAGCGTTCGAATGCTACTACCCTTGCAGACTCTTTTACGCGTTTTTATTCTCACATCTCCAAGGTTACATGTGGATCCTTGACCTTGAGCAACCGAACTTGCAAAATAGCGCTGACCTTGGTCGTTGACTTAGCCTTCCAAGTGGCCTCGCCCTTCAAGTTTAGCCTTGAACTTGAAGTTCAGCCTTGAAAAATAGCCTTGACCTTGAACTCAAGGACAAGTGGTGGGGGGAGGTTCTACAACTGTCCATTCTAACCTACTTATTTTATTTGCTGAAATGTTACTATAGTATGATAAAAATAATTTTCATCTAGTATGGCTATGGAATAGTTTAAAATTTATGAATGCAACTATAAGTCACTTAAAAATCAGATGTCAAGTTTTAGATTTAAGTATTAACATAGTTGTATTCATAAATTAGGAAGTATTCCATAGCCTAGCCATACTAGATGAAAACAATTTTTGATCATACTTTGTGTACTTAAAGTAATTTGTCTTTTGTTTCTGTGTATCTTTAATTTATTTGGTTGTGTTTGTATATCTTTAGATTGTTTATATAGTTTTAATCTACAAAATGGATGACACCGCCGGCCCCTCAAACTCCGCCGGCCTATCAAACGCCGCCGGCCCATCAAACGCCGCCGGCCAAAGGTTGAAGTGCGAGCGACGAACGCACCTTGTAAAACAACAGTCTAGGAACCCCGATGGGAGGCCATGGACCCACGTGGACCGTAGCGCCAAGGAGTAAGTAAGTAAGTATATATTTTATTTGCTGAAATGTTACTATAGTATGATAAAATTTATTTTCATCTAGTATGGCTATGGAATAGTTTAAAATTTATGAATGCAACTATAAGTCACTTAAAAATCAGATGTCAAGTTTGAGATTTAAGTATTAACATAGTTGTATTCACAAATTAGGGAGTATTCCATAGCCTAGCCATACTAGATGAAAACAATTTTTGATCATACTTTGTGTACTTAAAGTAATTTGTCTTTTGTTTCTGTGTATCTTTACTTTATTTGGTTGTGTTTGTATATCTTTAGATTGTTTATATAGTTTTAATCTACAAAATGGATGACACCGCCGGCCCCTCAAACTCCGCCGGCCCATCAAACGCCGCGGGCCCATCAAACGCCGCCGGACAAAGGTTGAGGTGCGAGCGACGAACGCACCTTGTAAAACAACAGTCTAGGAACCCCGATGGGAGGCCATGGACCCACGTGGACCGTAGCGCTAAGGAGTAAGTAAGTAAGTATATATTTTATTTGCTGAAATGTTACTATAGTATGATAAAAATTATTTTCATCTAGTATGGCTATCGAATAGTTTAAAATTTATGAATGCAACTATAAGTCACTTAAAAATCAGATGTCAAGTTTGAGATTTAAGTATTAACATAGTTGTATTCATAAATTAGGAAGTATTCCATAGCCTAGCCATACTAGATGAAAACAATTTTTGATCATACTTTGTGTACTTAAAGTAATTTGTCTTTTGTTTCTGTGTATCTTTACTTTATTTGGTTGTGTTTGTATATCTTTAGATTGTTTATATAGTTTTAATCTACAAAATGGATGACACCGCCGGCCCCTCAAACTCCGCCGGCCCATCAAACGCCGCCGGCCAAAGGTTGAGGTGCGAGCGACGAACGCACCTTGTAAAACAACAGTCTAGGAACCCCGATGGGAGGCCATGGACCCACGTGAACCGTAGCGCCAAGGAGTAAGTAAGTAAGTATATATTTTATTTGCTGAAATGTTACTATAGTATGATAAAAATTATTTTCATCTAGTATGGCTATGGAATAGTTTAAAATTTACGAATGCAACTATAAGTCACTTAAAAATCAGATGTCAAGTTTGAGATTTAAGTATTAACATAGTTGTATTCATAAATTAGGAAGTATTCCATAGCCTAGCCATACTAGATGAAAACAATTTTTGATCATACTTTGTGTACTTACAGTAATTTGTCTTTTGTTTCTGTGTATCTTTACTTTATTTGGTTGTGTTTGTATATCTTTAGATTGTTTATATAGTTTTAATCTACAAAATGGATGACACCGCCGGCTCCTCAAACTCCGCCGGCCCATCAAACGCCGCCGGCCCATCAAACGCCGCCGGCCAAAGGTTGAGGTGCGAGCGACGAACGCACCTTGTAAAACAACAGTCTAGGAACCCCGATGGGAGGCCATGGACCCACGTGGACCGCAGCGCTAAGGAGTAAGTAAGTATATATTTTATTTGCTGAAATGTTACTATAGTATGATAAAAATTATTTTCATCTAGTATGGCTATGGAATAGTTTAAAATTTATGAATGCAACTATAAGTCACTTAAAAATCAGATGTCAAGTTTGAGATTTAAGTATTAACATAGTTGTATTCATAAATTAGGAAGTATTCCATAGCCTAGCCATACTAGATGAAAACAATTTTTGATCATACTTTGTGTACTTAAAGTAATTTGTCTTTTGTTTCTGTGTATCTTTACTTTATTTGGTTGTGTTTGTATATCTTTAGATTGTTTATATAGTTTTAATCTACAAAATGGATGACACCGCCGGCCCCTCAAACTCCGCCGGCCCATCAAACGCCGCCGGCCCATCAAACGCCGCAGGCCCATCAAACGCCGCCGGCCAAAGGTTGAGGTGCGAGCGACGAACGCACCTTGTAAAACAACAGTCTAGGAACCCCGATGGGAGGCCATGGACCCACGTGGCCGTAGCGCCAAGGAGTAAGTAAGTAAGTAAGTATATATTTTATTTGCTGAAATGTTACTATAGTATGATAAAAATAATTTTCATCTAGTATGGCTATGGAATAATTTTAAATTTATGAATGCAACTATAAGTCACTTAAAAATCAGATGTCAAGTTTGAGATTTAAGTATTAACATAGTTGTATTCATAAATTAGGAAGTATTCCATAGCCTAGCCATACTAGATGAAAACAATTTTTGATCATACTTTGTGTACTTAAAGTAATTGGTCTTTTGTTTCTGTGTATCTTTACTTTAATTGGTTGTGTTTGTATATCTTTAGATTGTTTATATAGTTTTAATCTACAAAATGGATGACACCGCCGGCCCCTCAAACTCCGCCGGCCCATCAAACACCGCCGGCCCATCAAACGCCGCCGGCCAAAGGTTGAGGTGCGAGCGACGAACGCACCTTGTAAAACAACAGTCTAGGAACCCCGATGGGAGCCCATGGACCCACGTGGACTGTAGCGCCAAGGAGTAAGTAAGTAAGTATATATTTTATTTGCTGAAATGTTACTATAGTATGATAAAAATTATTTTCATCTAGTATGGCTATGGAATAGTTTAAAATTTATTAATGCAACTATAAGTCACTTAAAAATCAGATGTCAAGTTTGAGATTTAAGTATTAACATAGTTGTATTCATAAATTAGGAAGTATTCCATAGCCTAGCCATACTAGATGAAAACAATTTTTGATCATACTTTGTGTACTTAAAGTAATTTGTCTTTTGTTTCTGTGTATCTTTACTTTATTTGGTTGTGTTTGTATATCTTTAGATTGTTTATATAGTTTTAATTTACAAAATTGATGACACCGCCGGCCCCTCAAACTCCGCCGGCCCATCAAAAGCCGCCGGCCCATCAAACGCCGCCGGCCCATCAAACGCCGCCGGCCCATCAAACGCCGACGGCCAAAGGTTGAGGTGCGAGCGACGAACGCACCTTGTAAAACAACAGTCTAGAAACCCCGATGGGAGGCCATGGACCCACGTGGACCGTAGCGCCAAGGAGTAAGTAAGTAAGTATATATTTTATTTGCTGAAATGTTACTACAGTATGATAAAAATAATTTTCATCTAGTATGGCTATGGAATAGTTTAAAATTTATGAATGCAATTATAAGTCACTTAAAAATCAGATGTCAAGTTTGAGATTTAAGTATTAACATAGTTGTATTCATAAATTAGGAAGTATTCCATAGCCTAGCCATACTAGATGAAAACAATTTTTGATCATACTTTGTGTACTTAAAGTAATTTGTCTTTTGTTTCTGTGTATCTTTACTTTATTTGGTTGTGTTTGTATATCTTTAGATTGTTTATATAGTTTTAATCTACAAAATGGATGACACCGCCGGCCCCTCAAACTCCGCCGGCCCATCAAACGCCGCCGGCCAAAGGTTGAGGTGCGAGCGACGAACGCACCTTGTAAAACAACAGTCTAGGAACCCCGATGGGAGACCATGGACCCACGTGGACCGTAGCGCCAAGGAGTAAGTAAGTATATATTTTATTTGCTGAAATGTTACTATAGTAGATCAAAAATTATTTTCATCTAGTATGGCTATGGAATAGTTTAAAATTTATGAATGCAACTATAAGTCACTTAAAAATCAGATGTCAAGTTTGAGATTTAAGTATTAACATAGTTGTATTCATAAATTAGGAAGTATTCCATAGCCTAGCCTTACTAGATGAAAACAATTTTTGATCATACTTTGTGTACTTAAAGTAATTTGTCTTTTGTTTCTGTGTATCTTTACTTTATTTGGTTGTGTTTGTATATCTTTAGATTGTTTATATAGTTTTAATCTACAAAATGGATGACACCGCCGGCCCATCAAACGCCGCCGGCCCATCAAACGCCGACGGCCAGAGGTTGAGGTGCGAGCGACGAACGCACCTTGTAAAACAACAGTCTAGGAACCCCGATGGGAGACCATGGACCCACGTGGACCGTAGCGCCAAGGAGTAAGTAAGTATATATTTTATTTGCTGAAATGTTACTATAGTAGATCAAAAATTATTTTCATCTAGTATGGCTATGGAATAGTTTAAAATTTATGAATGCAACTATAAGTCACTTAAAAATCAGATGTCAAGTTTGAGATTTAAGTATTAACATAGTTGTATTCATAAATTAGGAAGTATTCCATAGCCTAGCCATACTAGATGAAAACAATTTTTGATCATACTTTGTGTACTTAAAGTAATTTGTCTTTTGTTTCTGTGTATCTTTACTTTATTTGGTTGTGTTTGTATATCTTTAGATTGTTTATATAGTTTTAATCTACAAAATGGATGACACCGCCGGCCCCTCAAACTCCGCCGGCCCATCAAACGCCGCCGGCCCATCAAACGCCGCCGGACAAAGGTTGAGGTGCGAGCGACGAACGCACCTTGTAAAACAACAGTCTAGGAACCCCGATGTGAGGCCATGGACCCACGTGGACCGTAGCGCCAAGGAGTAAGTAAGTAAGTAAGTATATATTTTATTTGCTGAAATGTTACTATAGTATGATAAAAATAATTTTCATCTAGTATGGCTATGGAATAGTTTAAAATTTATGAATGCAACTATAAGTCACTTAAAAATCAGATGTCAAGTTTGAGATTTAAGTATTAACACAGTTGTATTCACAAATTAGGAAGTATTCCATAGCCTAGCCATACTAGATGAAAACAATTTTTGATCATACTTTGTGTACTTAAAGTAATTTGTCTTTTGTTTCTGTGTATCTTTACTTTATTTGGTTGTGTTTGTATATCTTTAGATTGTTTATATAGTTTTAATCTACAAAATGGATGACACCGCCGGCCCCTCAAACTCCGCCGGCCCATCAAACGCCGCCGGCCAAAGGTTGAGGTGCGAGCGACGAACGCACCTTGTAAAACAACAGTCTAGGAACCCCGATGGGAGGCCATGGACCCACGTGGACCGTAGCGCCAAGGAGTAAGTAAGTAAGTATATATTTTATTTGCTAAAATGTTACTATAGTATGATAAAAATTATTTTCATCTAGTATGGCTATGGAATAGTTTAAAATTTATGAATGCAACTATAAGTCACTTAAAAATCAGATGTCAAGTTTGAGATTTAAGTATTAACATAGTTGTATTCACAAATTAGGAAGTATTCCATAGCCTAGCCATACTACATGAAAACAATTTTTGATCATACTTTGTGTACTTACAGTAATTTGTCTTTTGTTTCTGTGTATCTTTACTTTATTTGGTTGTGTTTGTATATCTTTAGATTGTTTATATAGTTTTAATCTACAAAATGGATGACACCGCCGGCCCCTCAAACTCCGCCGGCCCATCAAACGCCGCCGGCCCATCAAACGTCGCCGGCCAAAGGTTGAGGTGCGAGCGACGAACGCACCTTGTAAAACAACAGTCTAGGAACCCCGATGGGAGGTCATGGACCCACGTGGACCGTAGCGCCAAGGAGTAAGTAAGTAAGTATATATTTTATTTGCTGAAATGTTACTATAGTATGATAAAAATTATTTTCATCTAGTATGGCTATGGAATAGTTTAAAATTTATGAATGCAACTATAAGTCACTTAAAAATCAGATGTCAAGTTTGAGATTTAAGTATTAACATAGTTGTATTCATAAATTAGGAAGTATTCCATAGCCTAGCCATACTAGATGAAAACAATTTTTGATCATACTTTGTGTACTTAAAGTAATTTGTCTTTTGTTTCTGTGTATCTTTACTTTATTTGGTTGTGTTTGTATATCTTTAGATTGTTTATATAGTTTTAATCTACAAAATGGATGACACCGCCGGCCCCTCAAACTCCGCCGGCCCATCAAACGCCGCCGGCCCATCAAACGCCGCCGGCCAAAGGTTGAGGTGCGAGCGACGAACGCACCTTGTAAAACAACAGTCTAGGAACCCCGATGGGAGGCCATGGACCCACGAGGACCGTAGCGCCAAGGCGTAAGTAAGTAAGTAAGTATATATTTTATTTGCTGAAATGTTACTATAGTATGATAAAAATTATTTTCATCTAGTATGGCTATGGAATAGTTTTAAATTTATGAATGCAACTATAAGTCACTTAAAAATCAGATGTCAAGTTTGAGATTTAAGTATTAACATAGTTGTATTCATAAATTAGGAAGTATTCCATAGCCTAGCCATACTAGATGAAAACAATTTTTGATCATACTTTGTGTACTTAAAGTAATTTGTCTTTTGTTTCTGTGTATCTTTACTTTAATTGGTTGTGTTTGTATATCTTTAGATTGTTTATATAGTTTTAATCTACAAAATGGATGACACCGCCGGCCCCTCAAACTCCGCCGGCCCATCAAACGCCGCCGGCCCATCAAACGCCGCCGGCCAAAGGTTGAGGTGCGAGCGACGAACGCACCTTGTAAAACAACAGTCTAGGAACCCCGATGGGAGCCCATGGACCCACGTGGACTGTAGCGCCAAGGAGTAAGTAAGTAAGTATATATTTTATTTGCTGAAATGTTACTATAGTATGATAAAAATTATTTTCATCTAGTATGGCTATGGAATAGTTTAAAATTTATTAATGCAACTATAAGTCACTTAAAAATCAGATGTCAAGTTTGAGATTTAAGTATTAACATAGTTGTATTCATAAATTAGGAAGTATTCCATAGCCTAGCCATACTAGATGAAAACAATTTTTGATCATACTTTGTGTACTTAAAGTAATTTGTCTTTTGTTTCTGTGTATCTTTACTTTATTTGGTTGTGTTTGTATATCTTTAGATTGTTTATATAGTTTTAATCTACAAAATTGATGACACCGCCGGCCCCTCAAACTCCGCCGGCCCATCAAAAGCCGCCGGCCCATCAAACGCCGCCGGCCCATCAAACGCCGCCGGCCCATCAAACGCCGCCGGCCAAAGGTTGAGGTGCGAGCGACGAACGCACCTTGTAAAACAACAGTCTAGGAACCCCGATGGGAGGCCATGGACCCACGTGGACCGTAGCGCCAAGGAGTAAGTAAGTAAGTATATATTTTATTTGCTGAAATGTTACTACAGTATGATAAAAATAATTTTCATCTAGTATGGCTATGGAATAGTTTAAAATTTATGAATGCAATTATAAGTCACTTAAAAATCAGATGTCAAGTTTGAGATTTAAGTATTAACATAGTTGTATTCATAAATTAGGAAGCATTCCATAGCCTAGCCATACTAGATGAAAACAATTTTTGATCATACTTTGTGTACTTAAAGTAATTTGTCTTTTGTTTCTGTGTATCTTTACTTTATTTGGTTGTGTTTGTATATCTTTAGATTGTTTATATAGTTTTAATCTACAAAATGGATGACACCGCCGGCCCCTCAAACTCCGCCGGCCCATCAAACGCCGCCGGCCCATCAAACGCCGCCGGCCAAAGATTGAGGTGCGAGCGACGAACGCACCTTGTAAAACAACAGTCTAGGAACCCCGATGGGAGGCCATGGACCCACGTGGACCGTAGCGCCAAGGAGTAAGTAAGTAAGTAAGTATATATTTTATTTGCTGAAATGTTACTATAGTATGATAAAAATAATTTTCATCTAGTATGGCTATGGAATAGTTTAAAATTTATGAATTCAACTACAAGTCACTTAAAAATCAGATGTCAAGTTTGAGATTTAAGTATTAACATAGTTGTATTCATAAATTAGGAAGTATTCCATAGCCTAGCCATACTAGATGCAAACAATTTTTGATCATACTTTGTGTACTTAAAGTAATTTGTCTTTTGTTTCTGTGTATCTTTACTTTATTTGGTTGTGTTTGTATATCTTTAGATTGTTTATATAGTTTTAATCTACAAAATGGATGACACCGCCGGCCCCTCAAACTCCGCCGGCCCATCAAACGCCGCCGGCCAAAGGTTGAGGTGCGAGCGACGAACGCACCTTGTAAAACAACAGTCTAGGAACCCCGATGGGAGACCATGGACCCACGTGGACCGTAGCGCCAAGGAGTAAGTAAGTATATATTTTATTTGCTGAAATGTTACTATAGTAGATCAAAAATTATTTTCATCTAGTATGGCTATGGAATAGTTTAAAATTTATGAATGCAACTATAAGTCACTTAAAAATCAGATGTCAAGTTTGAGATTTAAGTATTAACATAGTTGTATTCATAAATTAGGAAGTATTCCATAGCCTAGCCATACTAGATGAAAACAATTTTTGATCATACTTTGTGTACTTAAAGTAATTTGTCTTTTGTTTCTGTGTATCTTTACTTTATTTGGTTGTGTTTGTATATCTTTAGATTGTTTATATAGTTTTAATCTACAAAATGGATGACACCGCCGGCCCCTCAAACTCCGCCGGCCCATCAAACGCCGCCGGCCCATCAAACGCCGCCGGCCAAAGGTTGAGGTGCGAGCGACGAACGCACCTTGTAAAACAACAGTCTAGGAACCCCGATGGAAGGCCATGGACCCACGTGGACCGTAGCGCCAAGGAGTAAGTAAGTAAGTAAGTATATATTTTATTTGCTGAAATGTTACTATAGTATGATAAAAATTATTTTCATCTAGTATGGCTATGGAATAGTTTAAAATTTATGAATGCAACTATAAGTCACTTAAAAATCAGATGTCAAGTTTGAGATTTAAGTATTAACATAGTTGTATTCATAAATTAGGAAGTATTCCATAGCCTAGCCATACTAGATGAAAACAATTTTTGATCATACTTTGTGTACTTAAAGTAATTTGTCTTTTGTTTCTGTGTATCTTTACTTTATTTGGTTGTGTTTGTATATCTTTAGATTGTTTATATAGTTTTAATCTACAAAATGGATGACACCGCCGGCCCCTCAAACTCCGCCGGCCCATCAAACGCCGCCGGCCCATCAAACGCCGCCGGCCAAAGGTTGAGGTGCGAGCGACGAACGCACCTTGTAAAACAACAGTCTAGGAACCCCGATGTGAGGCCATGGACCCACGTGGACCGTAGCGCCAAGGAGTAAGTAAGTAAGTATATATTTTATTTGCTGAAATGTTACTACAGTATGATAAAAATAATTTTCATCTAGTATGGCTATGGAATAGTTTAAAATTTATGAATGCAATTATAAGTCACTTAAAAATCAGATGTCAAGTTTGAGATTTAAGTATTAACATAGTTGTATTCATAAATTAGGAAGCATTCCATAGCCTAGCCATACTAGATGAAAACAATTTTTGATCATACTTTGTGTACTTAAAGTAATTTGTCTTTTGTTTCTGTGTATCTTTACTTTATTTGGTTGTGTTTGTATATCTTTAGATTGTTTATATAGTTTTAATCTACAAAATGGATGACACCGCCGGCCCCTCAAACTCCGCCGGCCCATCAAACGCCGCCGGCCCATCAAACGCCGCCGGCCAAAGGTTGAGGTGCGAGCGACGAACGCACCTTGTAAAACAACAGTCTAGGAACCCCGATGGGAGGCCATGGACCCACGTGGACCGTAGCGCCAAGGAGTAAGTAAGTAAGTAAGTATATATTTTATTTGCTGAAATGTTACTATAGTATGATAAAAATAATTTTCATCTAGTATGGCTATGGAATAGTTTAAAATTTATGAATTCAACTACAAGTCACTTAAAAATCAGATGTCAAGTTTGAGATTTAAGTATTAACATAGTTGTATTCATAAATTAGGAAGTATTCCATAGCCTAGCCATACTAGATGCAAACAATTTTTGATCATACTTTGTGTACTTAAAGTAATTTGTCTTTTGTTTCTGTGTATCTTTACTTTATTTGGTTGTGTTTGTATATCTTTAGATTGTTTATATAGTTTTAATCTACAAAATGGATGACACCGCCGGCCCCTCAAACTCCGCCGGCCCATCAAACGCCGCCGGCCAAAGGTTGAGGTGCGAGCGACGAACGCACCTTGTAAAACAACAGTCTAGGAACCCCGATGGGAGACCATGGACCCACGTGGACCGTAGCGCCAAGGAGTAAGTAAGTATATATTTTATTTGCTGAAATGTTACTATAGTAGATCAAAAATTATTTTCATCTAGTATGGCTATGGAATAGTTTAAAATTTATGAATGCAACTATAAGTCACTTAAAAATCAGATGTCAAGTTTGAGATTTAAGTATTAACATAGTTGTATTCATAAATTAGGAAGTATTCCATAGCCTAGCCATACTAGATGAAAACAATTTTTGATCATACTTTGTGTACTTAAAGTAATTTGTCTTTTGTTTCTGTGTATCTTTACTTTATTTGGTTGTGTTTGTATATCTTTAGATTGTTTATATAGTTTTAATCTACAAAATGGATGACACCGCCGGCCCCTCAAACTCCGCCGGCCCATCAAACGCCGCCGGCCCATCAAACGCCGCCGGCCAAAGGTTGAGGTGCGAGCGACGAACGCACCTTGTAAAACAACAGTCTAGGAACCCCGATGGAAGGCCATGGACCCACGTGGACCGTAGCGCCAAGGAGTAAGTAAGTAAGTAAGTATATATTTTATTTGCTGAAATGTTACTATAGTATGATAAAAATTATTTTCATCTAGTATGGCTATGGAATAGTTTAAAATTTATGAATGCAACTATAAGTCACTTAAAAATCAGATGTCAAGTTTGAGATTTAAGTATTAACATAGTTGTATTCATAAATTAGGAAGTATTCCATAGCCTAGCCATACTAGATGAAAACAATTTTTGATCATACTTTGTGTACTTAAAGTAATTTGTCTTTTGTTTCTGTGTATCTTTACTTTATTTGGTTGTGTTTGTATATCTTTAGATTGTTTATATAGTTTTAATCTACAAAATGGATGACACCGCCGGCCCCTCAAACTCCGCCGGCCCATCAAACGCCGCCGGCCCATCAAACGCCGCCGGCCAAAGGTTGAGGTGCGAGCGACGAACGCACCTTGTAAAACAACAGTCTAGGAACCCCGATGTGAGGCCATGGACCCACGTGGACCGTAGCGCCAAGGAGTAAGTAAGTAAGTAAGTATATATTTTATTTGCTGAAATGTTACTATAGTATGATAAAAATAATTTTCATCTAGTATGGCTATGGAATAGTTTAAAATTTATGAATGCAACTATAAGTCACTTAAAAATCAGATGTCAAGTTTGAGATTTAAGTATTAACATAGTTGTATTCATAAATTAGGAAGTATTCCATAGCCTAGCCATACTAGATGAAAACAATTTTTGATCATACTTTGTGTACTTAAAGTAATTTGTCTTTTATTTCTGTGTATCTTTACTTTATTTGGTTGTGTTTGTATATCTTTAGATTGTTTATATAGTTTTAATCTACAAAATGGATGACACCGCCGGCCGCTCAAACTCCGCCGGCCCATCAAACGTCGCCGGCCAAAGGTTGAGGTGCGAGCGACGAACGCACCTTGTAAAACAACAGTCTAGGAACCCCGATGGGAGGCCATGGACCCACGTGGACCGTAGCGCCAAGGAGTAAGTAAGTAAGTATGTATTTTATTTGCTGAAATGTTACTATAGTATGATAAAAATTATTTTCATCTAGTATGGCTATGGAATAGTTTAAAATTTATGAATGCAACTATAAGTCACTTAAAAATCAGATGTCAAGTTTGAGATTTAAGTATTAACATAGTTGTATTCATAAATTAGGAAGTATTCCATAGCCTAGCCATACTAGATGAAAACAATTTTTGATCATACTTTGTGTACTTAAAGTAATTTGTCTTTTGTTTCTGTGTATCTTTACTTTATTTGGTTGTGTTTGTATATCTTTAGATTGTTTATATAGTTTTAATCTACAAAATGGATGACACCGCCGGCCCCTCAAACTCCGCCGGCCCATCAAACGCCGCCGGCCAAAGGTTGAGGTGCGAGCGACGAACGCACCTTGTAAAACAACAGTCTAGGCACCCCGATGGGAGGCCATGGACCCACGTGGACCGTAGCGCCAAGGAGTAAGTAAGTAAGTATATATTTTATTTGCTGAAATGTTACTATAGTATGATAAAAATTATTTTCATCTAGTATGGCTATGGAATAGTTTAAAATTTATGAATGCAGCCTTTTTAATTTGAAATGTTGTGCACCTCAACTACAGTTTTGTAAATTGCTAACGAATTTTTAGAAAATAAGACATTCAGCTGTACAATTATTTTTATATTATTAAGTATTATACGAAATAAGAACAATATATTTGTTTATTACAAAGTGTTTGTGTTTTTTTATTTCTACTCTGCTTTTGTTTTTCACGAATCTGCAATAATTACAAAATCTAAAGCTAAAATATTAGTATTTGAAGTTATTTTACAGTTACAAAGTGTAAAATTTCAAAAAATCAATCTACGATTTCATAATAGCGTGATATAATTTAAAAAATTGTAATTTCTTTTAATTTTTGGCTATACATTTTATAAAAAAGTGTAAAACATTTACAAAATTATGGTTAGAAATAACTCGAAAACTGTTTTACATCATTTTCGTTATTATAAATCGTTTTGTAAAATGAAATGTGATAATTTTTTTAAGTGAGATGATGCGTAATTGCAATATTTTTATTAAATTTTCATCGTGTGTTAAATTAAAATGCCATTTTTGCATAATTTATGTGACATCATGTCAGTTTTTGTAAAAATTTATGTGAGATGCTGTATCATTGCGTGTTTTTATTCAAATTTTTGTTACTTTGGGGGTCAACACATACGTATTTTCGTAGGTTTTGCGCGCTTTTATTCAAATTTATTTTAATTTGTCGTCAACACATACGTCTTTTCATAATTTTTGCGTGTTTTTATTCAAATTTATTTCCATTTGTCGTCAACACAGACGTATTTTCGTAAAATTTTACTATTTTTCAATGAAAGTTGTATAAAAATATTGTTTTTTGTCGTATTTGCAGAATTTAATGTGACAAGATGCCGATTTTTATAAATTTTCATGGGAAACGATGTCGATTTTCTAAAATTTTAAACGAAATGCTTTGGAAATTGCGTGTTTTTATTCAAATATTAGTATTTGAAGCTATTTTACACATACAAAGTGTCGAAAATTCATATAAATTGAGCTACGATTTCATAATTGTGTGATGTACTTTAAAAAATTACGGTTTATTTGTTAAACGTTTGCAAAATTATGCATAGTTTATGTAACATGATGGCGATTTTGTAAAAATTTATGTGAGATGCTGTGTAATTGAGTGATTTTTGTTCAATTTTCGTCGTATGTTGAGTAAAAAACGTCGTTTTTTGTATAATTTCAAGTGACATGATGTCAATTTTGTAAAATTTTAAGTGAAACAGAACATTTTTTCAACCAAATTGTGTGTTCTTATTCAAAATTATGTTACTTTGTGGCCAATTGCGTTTTTATTTTCGTTCGTTCGCATTTATACTGGAGTTTTTAAAACTAAAACAGGACATTTTTCAACGAAATTCTCTGTTTTATTCAAATTTATGTTACTTTGTGGCCAATTGCGTTTTTATTTTCGTTCGTTTGCATTTATACTGGAGTTTTTAAACTAAAATGCAGTTTTGATCGATATAATGACACAATTTCGGACGTTTACTTATAAAATAGGGTTCCGTGGTGAGAAGAAACAGTTTATTCCGAAAGAAGTCGCTGAATTTTTGACGTGAAATATCAGATCGAGGCCTTGTTTAGAAATTGTACGCAGAAGAAACAGTTGATTCCGAAAGAAGTCGCTGAATTTTTGACGTGAAATATCAGATCGAGGCCTTGTTTAGAAATTGTACGCATATTAAAAACACACAAAAATCAAACAGCTACAAAGGAGACATTAAAAAATGTAACTACTAATTACAGAGCTATAATATTATTTTAAAATTTCGATTAAAATTTACAGCCCGCTCAAATTGTCGTCGCGTTTTATAAACACAAGTCAGTTTTAAAATACAAAGCCGTTTTAACATTAATTCCAATATCTTGGACGCTTTGGTACAACGTTTATTTAAAATAAAATGGATTTTCTATACCGTCTGCAAATAAAACAATGGTTGATTGTAAAACACATTTATTAAATAGAGACCGCTTGATCCTGAGCGTTATAAAACATTTGAGTGATTCAGTTCATTTATTTAATTTCTATACTGCTCAAAATGAATTAGGGATCATTTTTATGTTTTCTATTACTTTATACAGGATGCACAGATTTTAATGAAATTTTTAGTGATTATCTGTGAACTAACACAGTATTTATTAAATACGGAAAATTAATTCAAAAAGAAGTAACAAGGTTCTTAAGTTAACATTAACAGAAAACGTACAAAATTAAAGACCGCAACAAATATAGAAAACGGCCCAGAATTCTTTCTGGCATTAAAGCTAGTAAGAGGTATGACCTCCCCTCGCAAGTAAGACACTTCGACACCTATTACCCATACTGTGAATGAGATTTTAAAATCGTTCTTGTGGTATTTGCTCCCATTCCTGCACAAGACGATTTCTGAGATCATTTCAGTTTTGAGGAGATTCTCCTGCTCGAATCCGTCCTTCTAGTTCGTCCCAAGCATGCTCTATGGGGTTCAGGTCAGGACTGTAAGCCGGCCAGTCCATAGTGTGAATATTATGGGCATTCGGGTACTCTTGAACAATTCTTGCAGAATGAGGGCGGGCGTTATCCTGTTGATAAATGAACCCTTGACCATGATTTTGAGCATACGGTCGAACGTGAGGTTGCAGAATGTCATCGATATAGCGTTGAGCTGTTAGAGAGCCCCCTTCTACAATGACAATCTCAGTGCGGCCGTTCAAAGATATTCCATTCCATACCATAATACAGCCTCCTCCAAAATGCAGGCTTTCTTGCACCATATTGTCTGCGAATCTCTCACCTTGCCTTCTGTAGACTCTTACACGACCATTACAGTTACTCAAACGATACCGTGACTCGTCTGAGAATAAAACATTTGCCCATTCTTCCGCGCCCCAATTTTCATGCTCTCTTGCGAAATTATTCCGGTATCTACGATGTTCACGATTAAGGCGAGGAACTTGGGCAGTCTTCCTGGATCTTATTCCATTTTCCCTCAAGCGATTTCTGATCGTTCTACCCCGAATCTGCCTAAACAGTAAGCCTGAGTGGTCTCTAGCAGTCAGACGTGGATTTAGAATTGCATTGCGAACCAAAATCCTGACCTCCCTGTCATTGATTTTGAGTGCACGGGGTCCATAAGGCCTTTTTTTAACATCTCCAGTCTGAAGAAAGCGCGTGCAAGTTCTGGAAACCACAGATTGACTCACATTTAGCTCTTCAGCAACTTGGCGTTGAGTAAATTCACTTCTTATTCTTACAATCACAGTAGACGATTCGACTGCAGTCAAGTGTCTTCTAAAGGCTCTCCCCTGACTATCCATGTCAAAAAATTAAGGAATCTCAAACCAACTCTAAATTCTTAATCAAAATATCGCGCAAGTGTTATAACTGCAAAATTGATATTGCGCAGGAAACACAATTTCACGTCGCAGTAACAGATCTTGCAAAGATTATGTGATTGAAATAAACAGTAGAAAGTCAAAAGTCAGCAGTAACTGCAACTGCAGTGACCAAAAATATAAAAACTAAAGGATAGCGGTGATTTATAAACTGATCCCTAATTCATTTTGAGCAGTATATTATAAAAAGTCTAAACTCCAGCAGACGCAATCCCCCGGTAACAATGCATTTTGTCGATTAAAATTTACAGCCCGCTATGCAATGACGTCAAAACTTTAAAAGAGAAAGCTAGAATAGCCAGAATACGTGTATTTATATAAGGGACTAAAATAATTATTTCTGGCTAAACCAATAGCTAAATGAATTTTTTAAAAATTGGGTCAATCTATAAACCCTATGGGCTACACAACCCCGTTTTTATAATTTACATTTCTCGAAAAATAGTTTGTTATAAAATGCCCAATTGTAATTACATAAAACAAGTTATTGGAAAAGCATATTTCTGTAATAAACTGATGCAGAAGCGGGTTAAAAACAAGAGTTCTGCGTAGCTCTGTGGATCAGGTGCCTGGGTACTGGCCAAACAACTAAGGTTCAATTCCCACTCGGGGCCGTCGCAAAAAGCTTTTTTAAATTAAATAAATGCAAACTAGAGAGAACAACTGCGAAGAGCGAGACGGAAGACTTCGGCGTGACGTAATCAAATTCAAATATTTCCGCGAAAATTTAAAATAAAACGACAGCCGTGAGAAGTGCGCGCGCAGAAAACCAAGATGGCCGACGATCTATCAGTTTGAAATTCAAATATTTCCGGGAAAATTCAAAATTAAAAACGACAACCGTGAGAAGTGCGCGCGCAGAAAACCAAGAAGGCCGACACCCCGGAAAGTTTAAAATAAAAAAATTAAACTTAGAAAAAATCTGTAAATTTAAATTCAAATATTCGCGCCAGAAAACCAAGATGGCCGACACCCCGGGAAGTTTAAAATCAAAAAAATTGAACTTAGAACAAAAATCTGAAAAAATTTAAATTCAAATATTCGCGCCAGAAAACCAAGATGGCCGACATCCCGGGAAGTTTAAAATTCAAAACTGGGACTTAGAAAAAATCTTAAAGTTTCCTATAGTAGGTAGGGACAATGGAAATCGTGTTAATCCATTCATGTGCGCAGTCGCGTAATTCCGGAAGCAAATTAAAAATGGCCGCGCGTAATTTAATCAGTAGCACATATCAAAATTAAATATCAAACTTCATATGTGTAAAATCAAATTTCATATGTGATTAATTAGATCAATCCCCGAAAATTAATTAGATCAATTTAATTAGGTCACTCAATCCGCGGTTTAATTGGAGCACCTGTCAATCATCCGATCAATTTAATTGGTCAATCAATTAAAAGTGGTGGGGGATTTCTCGCCCCTTTCTACTATTACTTCATAGAAAAAAAAATAACAAATGCGTTCGGTGTGGCTTATCTTAAAATATAGCACTTATTTTTACACACAGCAAAAATACTTATTTTAATTCTGACATATGTTGCATTATCAATGAGCGGTTGTTTAGGATTATTTATTTTATAAAAATTACATTACACATGATAAAACAAAATGGTTTTGTTTAATTTTTAGCGAATTGTCGATTTTTTACCTAACAGCTGCACAGTTTTCTTTTTTGCATGAGTATCAATTCTAATGTTATCATAATGTACTTGCAATGTATCGCTGATTCGAATTTCATGCATCTTGATTATAGGATGTGGCGGCTGAAATGTATTTCATTTTGTTATAAAATGTTGCAAAACAGTTGCAACAATGCTTATTTTACAATTGTCTTTACCCATAAAGTTTTAAATAATTTCAGGTTTGAAAGCCTTCTCTGCATATGTTCCTATTTGAAATACGTAACTATAATCTCTGAAATATAGTACAATTTCCCCCTTGATACAAACATTGTAAATGCTGAATGTTTTGTTATGTCAACAGCGTCAGTGTGATCTTGCACTGATGAAATATAGAATCAAGCCTTTTGATGAACTTCAAAAATGGGAAAAGAATTTTCTTCATTTACAAATATGTGTACTCGGCTAAGAGGCACGCCTTTTTAATTGTAAACTTTGAAACGCATTTAGTCATTTACTGGTTATATAACTAATTCATAAATGTAATTATTATTTTTCAATTAAAAGCTTTGATTTTATATACTCTTCCTATTACTTCATAACTACCCTTTTTTGCATATTTCCCTAAAATGTGCATATTTTTTTTGTAAAATATTTACAAAGCTCCTGTTTTTACGTTGTATATTTGACTACTATAGTATACTATAATAACAATAACCGTGAAATAGTAACGGCGGCAAAAAACCTTTCGGTTTAGTTGCATTCCATGTCGAGTTGGCAACGCGAGTAGACGCGTTTAACGGGCGTTCCCGCTGTGAATGTGTATAATATTGAAATTTGGATAATCGAAGAATATACAGGGTGCCCGTTTTTGGAGCTCCACCATGGGGATCTCGGTAACCATAAGAGATACGAAGTCGGTTAAATTGGGGCAAAGTTGCGCAATTTGGAGCTCAATAATATGCCGGTTTAAAATTTCAAAAATTCCGATTACCTCCGGAGATATCCGAAAAAAACCGGAATTTTGGAAATACGTTTTTATTTTTTCCTCGGCTTATTTGGTGACCTAATTCAAAATGAGTGACACTTCGTCGTTGCAACTTTTCCTCCTCTACAACCTGCCGATGTCATATTTGAAATCAGACGTTTCGATTTTCGACAATCATCATCAACTTTGGTTTTTCTTATGGGCACTATCTTGGATTTTCACATTTTTGAATTCAGCTTTGTTTTCTGATTACGGTGATGTATCACATGTTAAGGTTCAGTGTTGCAGTTTGGGTGAAATATCAAAAATTCTGTTTTGCAAAGACTGCCTTGGATATAACATCCATACTTTTGTTTAACAAAGGCATTGTTGACAGTTCGATTTAAGTTGGCTTAACGTCACCTACAGTTACAAAATTAGTATAAATTTATTAACAAAATGCCCTTTTCAAATGAAGAAAAACGAGATATGCTAGAAATTTATTACGCTTCGCATCGAAATGCGCAAGTTACTTCGGAAAGATATTTACAGCGGTATCCAGAAAGACAACAACCAGCTCAAAATTATTTGTTATTCCTTCATAGAAATTTAGCCGAGTTTGGTGCATTTTCTAAGCCTCGAAGACGTGTTCATAGACCAAATGCGAATGAAGTGGAAATTTTACAGGCGGTGAGTAAATTGTTAAAACTTTCTCAAAAATAATAAACGGCAATGAATTGAATTCTTCATTAGATTCAAGATAATCCTTCAACTTCAACAAGGGCTATAGCAGACGAAATTAACGTATCACATCAAGCAGTGTGGAGAGTCTTGAAAAAACATAAATATCGCCCGTTTAAAATTCATATCACCCAAGTCTTGCATCCAGGAGATACTGAACGGAGGGCAGCGTTTTGTAGGAATATCATGGCACGGTTGGAACAAAATCCCCATTTTCTTTCCAACGTGATATTCACGGACGAGTGCAAATTTACCAACTCAGGCATGTTCAATCGTCACAATGAACATGTCTGGTCCACTGAAAATCCACACGAACACCAAGGACGTCGACCACAAGCACGTTTCGGGCTAAATGTATGGGTTGGTTTATTTGGCGGTACGATCATTGGCCCATACATTTACGAAGACAATTTGACCGCAGATGGGTATTTGCACTTTTTAAGGACCTACCTTACGGATTACATCGATGACAACATTTGCCTCAACCGCTTGAATAACCTTTGGTTCCAGCAAGATGGTGCTCCGCCACATAATGCTAGGAGAGTGGCTGATTATTTGTCTGAAATATTTCCGGGTAGAGTCATTTCAAACAGTGGAGACATACGTTGGCCGGCACGTTCACCAGATCTTTCCCCATTAGACTACTATTTATGGGGAACTATGAAAGATCTCATTTATAAATCTGTACCCGCCGATATTAATGAGCTGCGAAGGAAGATCATCACAACTTTAAGGACCAAAATAAGAAGAAGGGACGTTTTAAGATCAATGCAGAATTTAAGAAGACGCATAGAGCTGTGCTTGGAAGTGGAGGGTGAACCCTTCGAGCACCTCTTATAATTTTCTTTATTTACTTGTTTCTCAAAATTTAGTTTTATCCTATGTTGTAAATTTAAAACATAATTTTCTCCTTTTTTATATCCTACTGTCAAATAAATAAACTTCTAGCATATCTCGTTTTTCTTCAGTTGAAAAGAGCATTTTGTTAATAAATTTATACTAATTTTGTAACTGTAGGTGACGTTAAGCCAACTTAAATCGAACTGTCAACAATGCCTTTGTTAAACAAAAGTATGGATGTTATATCCAAGGCAGTCTTTGCAAAACATAATTTTTGATATTTCACCCAAACTGCAACACTGAACCTTAACATGTGATACATCACCGTAATCAGAAAACAAAGCTGAATTCAAAAATGTGAAAATCCAAGATAGTGCCCATAAGAAAAACCAAAGTTGATGATGATTGTCGAAAATCGAAACTTCTGATTTCAAATATGACATCGGCAGGTTGTAGAGGAGGAAAAGTTGCAATGACGAAGTGTCACTCATTTTGAATTAGGTCACCAAATAAGCCGAGGAAAAAATAAAAACGTATTTCCAAAATTCCGGTTTTTTTCGGATATCTCCGGAGGTAATCGGAATTTTTGAAATTTTAAACCGGCATATTATTGAGCTCCAAATTGCGCAACTTTGCCCCAATTTAACCGACCTCGTATCTCTTATGGTTACCGAGATCCCCATGGTGGAGCTCCAAAAACGGGCACCCTGTATAATAATAAAATGGCAGAGTCAACTAAGTGATATAAGAAACTGTACCAAAAGTGTTATCGAGGAACACTTTGCTAATAGTAAAGTGTTTGATGTGTTAGTGGCAAAGCTTGCCGATATCGTGGTCAACAAATTAGAATCCAGATTTGAGAAGATTGAAAAACTAATAGACAAATGCGGTACGTTGGAAAATGTGGTGGTCAGTTTACAAAAAGATAATGAAGAACTGTCTGCGAAAGTTGATAGGTTAGAACAGTACACGCGGCGTAATAGTGTAAGGGTATTCGGTATACCGGAGGCTAAAGATGAAAATGTCGAAGAAAAAGTACTCGAGGTATTTAATAGCCATCTGGGTGTAGAGATAATCCCGGACCAAATTGATCGCTGCCACAGAATAGGTGCTTACAGCTCTAATCACTCGAACACAAAGCCTACTCGTCCCCGTGCCATAATAGTGAAATTTAGTAGCTATCGCTATCGCAATAACGTTTTTCTGAACAAGAAGAAATTGAAAGGCACCAACATGGTTATCAAGGAAGATTTAACCAAGCAGCGCCTGGATTTATTCAAATATGCAGTTGAAAAATTCGGTTTTAAAAATGTGTGGACCAACGATGGTGCGATAAACTTAATCAAGGATGGGAAAAAGTGCGTGATCCACTCATCGTATGATATGGATAAATTATGCGGGTAGATGCATGATCATTGCAGCTGACTGATATATCCAAAAAGTTTGGTTTTCGAAGCGTGTGGACAACATATGGAACTGTAAAGGTGAAGTTCAGTGACAAGATCTACAGAATACGGGAATCGGACGACCTCGAAGCCACAAAATGAATTTATGCGTTAAGAGATATAATTAATTATGCCTTTCTTATCATTCTTCCGTAGTTTAGTTATAGATAATATGTGCTCGCTTTCATTTTTAAATTCGGTACTAATAACTAGTTTGATCGGGATTTCTATTATTTGGTTATGGTATATCATTATTCAGAGCTAACAGTAGCGCCTACTGATGTTGGCGTTTATTGCTGGCATATATTTTTCTTTCCTTTGTTGTTGATAAAGAAATTGTTCTTATTTATTACTGCTAATGTTTATTTTTATTTAATTTTAATTTAAGTAACATTATGTTATTATTGCTACACGATGAAAATAATAATGAACGTCATTTTGTGTACGGCGCACTAAAACTCACGTTTTTATATTAGTGTTACTCCTACAGCGCAGCAATTTACTAACTATTAATGTTAATTTTCAAATTTTGGTCAATCGGCGGACGTTCGTTGCTATTTTACTCCTGTAGTTTGCCATTATATATATTTTTTTTTCTTTTACTATATATATAATTATCTAATTTTTCAGATATCCTGTGGTTATGCCTGCCAAAAATGCGTTTAAAGTGGCGCATGTGAACATTCGTTCTCTACCCTCAAAATTTTCTTCATTTAAAGAATTGGTACATCTTAATGACTGGGATGTTATAGCCATCTCCGAAACATGGCTGGTGTCTGATGCAAATGATGCAATTAATATTGAACATTATAATTTTTTTCGTAAAGACCGGCCTACAAGAGGAGGAGGTGTTGGCTTGTACGTGAAAAGTAAATACAGATGTACAGTGTTGCAGCAGGTTGGTTCTAATGTGGAGCAACTGTAGGTAAATGTTTTTGTTGATAAAATATCTTTTGCTGTCGGAGTTCTTTATCGTCCTCCAAATTTTGATAAAAATGTATTTATTAATGAATTTGAACAATCTTTAACTAACGTTATGTTAAAAAGCGAAAATATTATCTGTGTCGGAGATTTTAACATTGATATATTTCAGGTTGAGGATGTGTGGGCGAGTCGATTATTGTCTTTGTGCGAATCCTTGGGTTTAACGCAAATTATAGATTTGCCTACCCACGTTACAAAAACTAGGGCAACTCTTATTGATTTAATTTTTGTAAGTTGTATTGATGATGTTTTGCAAAAAGATGTAATGAATGTATCGCACATTACCGATCATGAACTTGTTTCGTGTGAGATAGGAGTTAATAATCACATCACTCAAAGTGAACATTATACTTATAGGGACTTGAAAAACATAAATATTGATTTTTTTATGCTAGATTTGCAATCTCTGCCTATCTTTTATGTCACAGAATTAGACGATATTGATGACAAAATTAGTTTCCTCAAGGAAAGTATTTTAAATTTGTTTAATTTGCATTCACCGTTAAAAAATACTGCAAAAAACAAACGCAGGAAATACGCGCCATGGATAACTGACAACCTAAAGCTACTTATGACACTACGTGATAAGGCGTTAGTGAAATTTAAGCATTCTAAAACCATAGAACACTGGAATTACTACAAAAGTTTACGTAATTTAACTAACAAAACAATTAACTTAGAAAAGAAAGCGTATTTGGAGTACAAAATAAATATGAATAAAAAAAATAAAAGCATAATTTGGCAGGAACTAAATAAGTTAAAGGTTCTTAATAGCAAAAAGTTAAACAATATTCCTGAGAACTTAGCAGATGTTGATGCCATTAATAAGTATTTTGTGAATTCGATTCCAAAAATCGAAAATAATCTTCGAGCCGAATCTGTTTTATACTACAAGAACAACTTAAAAACTAACTTTGATAACTTGTTCAAATTTCATACTGTAAGCGAAAATGATATTCTCAAAATTATTAACAGCATTAACTCTAAAGCTTATGGATCAGATAATATCTCTATTGAGATGCTAAAATTATGTTGTCCGTATATTGTTCCCATTGTAACACATATAATAAACTTTTGTATCGAAAATTCAGTGTACCCACAAATATGGAAGCAATCCAAGGTGATACCGTTAACTAAGCTGAGTCGCCCAAGAGAATATAAAGATTTGCGCCCCATAAGCATCCTCCCTGCAATGTCAAAAATTATTGAAAAAGTTATGGCTTTTCAGATTCGAGAGCATCTAAATCGGCATAATATTCTCCCTGAATGTCAGTCAGGTTTTAGACCTGATCATAGTTGTACAACAGCATTAATTAATATTGTAGATGACATTATTGTGGAGACTGATTCTGGAAAACTTACATTATTAATTCTTTTAGATTTCAGTAAAGTCTTTGATACCCTCGATCACTCGGTTTTAGAAGCAATTCTACATTTTATCGGATTCGATAACACTGCTGTTAAATTATTGCGTACATATTTATTGGACCGTTCACAAAGGGTGTTTCTCAACGGAAATATATCAGTGTTAAGGACTTTATAAACTTTTGCCGCCTCTCTTGCATTCTGAATTCATACTGTGCGCAGTAGACTGCCGGGCCGGCATCCGATTCTAAAAACTCACTTACGTTCCATCTGTCAACGTGGCAGCATGCGAACCGGTCCGCACTCCGAAAGCTAATTCTTTGTAATGTTCAATGTGTTGTTTATTGCTAATAAAGTAACATATTTCCGGCTTTTCAACGTGTGTATAATTCAGTGAAACCTACAATTCATACAGTCCACAAATTCCAAAGCGAGCTGGCAATCAGGAGTTTTCCAAATAACGGAAAACTGAGAAGGCTCCACAACATTGGTCCTACAGAGCCAGGATTAAACCACATTAGGTCATTGCGAGTCCAATCAACAGCGACAGCATTCGACAACATTGGTCATTGGCAAGTACAAAAGCATATTCAGTTTTCAACCATAACGAGAGGAAGGAAGACAGCAGACGGTGCTATCAACGTGAGAGCGAGATAGCCAAACGCCGAGTTTGGCGCCAAGTTCGTGCACGTGGGCATTGCAGCTGCAGGCGAGACGGTAGTACGAACCACAGCAACGAGGAAAACCGGCAAGGCGGCACATACACCAATATCAATGTAAGCCTAATTTCCTATTTTTTGTGATTTCCTATGCATGAATATTTGGTTTTCTATCATCTGTGTTATACATGTGCATAATTTCAGCTGCGTATTATTGCGTAAACAAATAGTTTATGAGTCATATAAACATTTTTAATTGCGTGAAATGCCAAGCTATTACGTTTGTTAGCGATATCCCCTGCATGTTTCATACTGCAGTCGAAGCAGTCACAAGTGAATCATCTCGCGTTGTACCAGGGTCGTTTTCTGCGTCGTTAGCGACAAGTTTCTCGCGTTGTTATCAAGCGCTGTCTGCGTTGTAAACAAAATTCCGTACCAGAGGCGTGCGAAAGGTTTTATCATTAAAGAATATTTCAGATTCTGCAAGTAGTAAGGCTACCACGCGTAGCATCTTGCCTGAAATATCACAGATAGTTGACCCGTTGGGTCCGCGTACCAGAAGCGTACAAAATTCACGCCAGTGGCGTACGAAAAGTTAGTTCGATCTGTTAAATTGTTTTTAATCTCAACAATTATGGATTCGCTTGTAAGAGTACGAGGCTCTATTAAAGGAAAGCTTACGCGTTTTGCAAATTACGTGCAATCTTTGCAAACAATCTATGATGAAGATCAATTATTATCTAGCATTCAATTGCAAGAAAGATTGGATGCTATAGCCACCGTGCTATCGGAATATTATGCGGTTCATGAACAAATTTTAGAAAACAGTAAGGATTCAGAATCTGAAATGCAGCAACAAGTCGAATTTGAAGACTCTTATTTTCTTGCAATCTCACAAGCTAAATATTTGATTAATGAATACAACAAGCAGTCTGATGTTGCACCAGATCGTTCTGGATCTCCTAATGGTAGCGTGAGATCAACGCATTCAAATTGCAGTTCGCATTGCAATAATCAAGCTGTACGCCTTCCTGCCATTTCGATTCCCAAATATTCAGGAAGTGTTTCAGAATGGTTAGAATTTCGTGAGATATTTAGTAGCTTAATTCATGAGAATCAAACGCTGACTAATATTCAGAAGCTGCATTACCTAAAGGCTAGTTTACAGGGTGATGCAAGCCAAATTATAAAAAGTTTAGAGTTTACTGCGGGTAATTATACTCTAGCTTGGGAGGCATTGTGCAATCGATACAATGATCCAAAAATTCTGGTTCATAACCACCTCAAGGCTATTTTCGAGCTTGAATCTTGCAGTAAGGAATCTGCAACTAAATTACGTACGATTAGCGATATGTTATTCAAACATTTTGCAGCAATCAAATCATTAGCTACCGAAAGCGAGCTTCTTGATTTTGTTATAATTTATGTAGTTTCTAAAAAACTGGACCCCACTACATTTCGTGAATGGGAGGTCCTTAGAAACCGGTCAAGTTCTGACCTGCCTAATCTTGATGAGTTCAAGGAATTCTTACAAAATACAGCACATCTTCTAGAAACTCTAGAGGTAAAAGATAGCAAGCTTGTACCCGAAAGGTCTTCCAAGGTACATTCTAAATCATTTGTGTCGGGTACCCCTTCGTGTCCACTTTGTAAAGGATCTCACTCCTTGTACAAATGCGATAAGTTTGTCAAGCTGTCTGTTCTTGACAGAAAGTCAAAGGCAAAAGAGCTCCGCGTATGCTTTAATTGCCTAACTCAGGGTCACCTTGCGAGCCTCTGTAGCTCCAAATATACGTGTAGAAAGTGCAAATCAAGGCACAACACACTTCTTCATGAGGATAAACCTCAAAATGCTTCTTCTAGTCAACCAGGATCTGCGATGTCGGCAGAAACCCCTGTTGAACTAAACCAATCGATTTCGGCATTCTGTTCGAATGCTTTTCAGGTACTCTTACCTACGGCTACCGCTAAACTCATCGCTGATGATGGTACGCCTCATGTTGTGCGAATCCTGCTGGATTCCGGTTCCCAATCGAACTTCATACGTTCAGATTTGTGTAAAAGGTTGAAGCTTCCAACTCGCGAAGTCAACGTTACTGTTTCTGGCTTAAGTAAAGCCACTTCTCAAATCAAGGCTAGGTGTGATATCAAGCTGCAAGCCCCTCACACTTCATACGGCATTGGCCTATCCTGTCTTGTTCTCGATGAGATTACGGGTGTTACCCCAAGTTTTCGCGTCCAGCGAAACAGTTTCAAGGTTCCTGATAACATCAAGTTATCAGATCTGTCCTACGACCAACCGGGCACCATCGACATTCTGATTGGTTCGCCCATTTTCTGGCAGCTCCTTTGTATTGGACAAATTGGTCTAGGCCCAAATCTTCCCATCCTCCAAAAGACTCGTTTTGGTTGGATTGTTTCTGGCCCTACAGGCCCTCCTTCTGCGTACCCTGTACAGTGCAATCTTAGCACGATCAAGGATGCTTCTGACCCCATTGCTAGGTTTTGGCAACTCGAACATTACCCAGAGGAAAAGGTCCTCACAAATGAAGAGAACGCCTGTGAGGCACATTTTGTGCAAAATACTCAACGAGAAGCAAATGGTCGATTCGTTGTATCTATCCCTTTCAAGAAGCCTGTAGAGGTATTGGGTGATTCATTGCAAATCGCTCAGAAAAGATTCTTATCATTAGAGAAGCGGTTACAGGCGAACCCTGACTTGTCCAATCGCTATTCGAGTTTCATGAATGAATATTCTGAATTAGGTCATATGTCCGTTTCAAACCCTAATTCAAACGAGATATCATATTATCTACCCCACCACGGAGTCTTAAAAGAGGAAAGCCTGACAACTAAACTCCGAGTTGTATTCAATGGTTCTCAAGCAACCACTTCAGGGCAATCTCTGAACAGTATTCAGATGGTTGGCCCAACCGTGCAACAAGACTTATTTTCCATTCTTGTTCGCTTTCGCAAGCATTTATTCGCTATATCAGCTGATATCGAGAAGATGTATCGCCAGGTTCTGGTGAATCCTAACCATAGGCCCCTTCAGAAAATCTTGTGGCGACCCTCCTCAGCTGAGCCTCTTCGGTCGTACGACCTGAATACGGTTACGTATGGCACCGCTTCAGCATCTTTTCTTGCTATTCGATGCTTAACCCAATTGGGCATCGAATGTGAGGCTTCAAATCCCGAAGTCTCTCGAATCATAAAGGAGGACTTCTACGTCGACGACCTTCTGACAGGTGCCGACACACCTGAGAAAGCGCGTACTCTCTGCTCAAACTTGGATCAGATTCTTGAGTCAGGCTGCTTCAAACTTAGAAAGTGGATTTCTAACTCTCCAGAAGTTCTCGATGGAATACCAGATTCCGATTTGCATCCGGGTGTTCTTGATTTCAGTGCACATGAGCACACAAACACCCTTGGTTTGATTTGGTCCTTTAAAAGCGATCATCTGATGTTCAATATTTCAAATTCTACAAGTAGTAAGGCTACGAAGCGTAGCATCTTGTCTGAAATATCGCAGATATTCGACCCGTTGGGTCTTCTAAGTCCATGCACCATGGGTGCCAAGGTTCTTCTGCAACAGCTTTGGATGGAAAAGCTGGATTGGGATGAACCCGTTCCTAAAGCCATACAAGAAAAATGGTTAACCTATCGCAGTGAGCTTCTCATGCTCAATGACTTAGCAATTCCTCGTCACGTCCTCTGTCGGAGCGTCGTCGAGATAGAGCTCCATGGTTTCTGCGACGCCTCTAACAATAGTTACGGTGCGTCGATATACCTACGTTCCAAGAATCAGGAAGGGGAAGTACAGGTTCACCTTCTCTGTTCCAAGGCCAAGGTAGCCCCTTTAAAGCCCTTGACAATCCCGAAGCTCGAGCTCTGCGGAGCTGTTCTTCTAAGCAAACTTTCCGTGCAAGTCATAAAGGCACTTGATTTGCCCATATCTAGAATCGGTCTGTGGACAGATTCTACAATAGTGCTAGGATGGTTGAAAACCAGTCCAAATCTTCTTAAGACCTTTGTGTGCAACAGAGTTGCTGATGTTCAGCAACTCACCTCTGATGCCACTTGGCGGCATGTTCCCACAACGTCTAATCCTGCTGATCTTCTCACTAGGAGAATCACCCCTTTAGGTTTGAAAGAATTGAGCCTTTGGTGGCATGGTCCCACCTGGCTAAGCGAAGGTGAGGCCTCTTGGCCTACTTCCAAACATGTTCGTGCTGAGCTTCCAGAATTCAAAAAAGAAGTTCAGAGTCTTCCTGTAACCTCTGTTGAACCATTTCCGTTCAATCAGTATTCAAGCTTTGCTCGCTTACAACGAGTTCTAGCTTATTGCTTTCGTTTTCATAACAATGCGCGAGCCCCTAAGGCTGATCGTCTTTCTGGTCCCCTCTCTACAGATGAACTGCAAGCATCTATTGTAATGCTTGCCAGGTTCTCCCAACGCGAGTCATTTCCTGACGAACTTAAACTGTTGTCACAGAGCAAGCCTGTGAAACAATCTTCTGCTTTGATATCCCTGAATCCCTTTCTGGATTCCGAGGGACTGCTAAGAGTTGGTGGTAGGCTCCACAACTCTCAATTACCCTTTGACAAGAAGTTTCCTCTAGTGATTTCTGGCAAACATCCATTTGCCAAACTCCTAGTATCGCATGAGCATCTTCGGCTTCTCCATGCCGGACCTCAAATGCTGTTAGCTAATCTCAGAGAACGATATTGGATCACCTCTGGCAGAAATATCGTCAAGCAAGTGGTTCATCAATGCTTACGGTGTTTTAGATTCTCTCCTAGGTTAACTGAACCCATAATGGGAGACCTGCCAGCCTCTCGTACTCAATCATCGCCCCCATTTCATACGACTGGTATTGATTATGGTGGACCTTTCATGATAAAGGATCGCAAGGGACGTGGTTCTAAACTAGTAAAGTCCTACCTTTGTCTATTCGTTTGTTTTGTCACAAAGGCGGTGCACCTTGAATTGGTCGCTGATCTTTCTACTGAAACCTTCTTAATGGCTTTTCGCCGGTTTGTGGCTCGACGAGGCAAACCGCTCCATGTCTACTCAGACAACGGCACTAACTTTGTAGGCGCTAATTCCGAGTTAATCGAATTAGGCAATTTTCTCGCGGAACAAAACCCTTCTATTTCCGAATCAGTCGCGAACGACGGAGTAGCTTGGCATTTTATACCCGCGCACAGTCCCCACTTTGGCGGATTGTGGGAGGCCGGAATCAAGTCCTCCAAACATCACATACGTCGCGTTATAGGTAACGCTAGTCTAAATTATGATGTATTTAGCACTTTGTTAGCACAGGTGGAAGCGACCTTAAACTCCCGACCCCTGTCTCCTTTGTCCTCTGATCCAAACGACCTTCAGCCTTTGACTCCTGCTCATTTCCTGATTGGTCGTCCGTTGGTGTCACTGCCTGCTCCCAACGTTACTGAGATAGCCGAGTCTCGGCTGTCTAAATACCAGAGAATACAACAACTTCACCAGAATGTGTGGAAGAGATGGAGTAAAGAGTACATCTCGGAACTCCAACAGCGCACCAAATGGCGCACGCATCTTTCGGACCTCCAGCCTGGTTCCATGGTCCTCATCAAGGATGACAATCTACCCCCTCTGAAGTGGAGGTTAGGCCGGGTCACCGAGCTGCACCCTGGCCTTGACGGCGTTACGCGTGTGGCGTCAGTGAACACTGTGTCAGGGATCGTGAAGCGATCCTTCGCCAAATTGTGCCCGCTACCTAGTGTTGTGAACTAGTGCGTTAGCGTTCAGCGCAGTTTTCGTAAAGCCTTTTGGCTCCCCATTGTTCGGGTTTTCTTGTACTAGATTAAGATCCATGTACTATTATGCTTTGTATACCGGGTGACAATGAGACTAGGGCCATACTTATATCTTCTTTATTTATAAATCAATTTGGATAAAATTTTATACCAAGATACTAGACATAATTTCTGATTGGCCGATAGATATAGTCAAAATGGCTGACTTCCTGTTTTACCGGAAATGATACCAACTTTGATTTTTTAAATGGAACAATCTGTATATTTTATGTTTTTCTGATTCTGTGAGTCAAATTACATATAATAGTCTTGCCAAATTTCATTTTTTTAAACAAAAAAATTATTTTTTCAATTTTTATTTTTTACCATAGAAGGCCTTGACTTGGAAAAATATATTCTAATTGACTCTAGCAACTCTTAATAATAGCTATTTTATCAATAAGGTCAATAACAAACCTTTAATAAAAGAATATAGTTTGCTAAACTCGTTTTTTAAGAAAAAGTAACTTTTTTTAAATGGCACCTACTAAGGGCCATCTGGCCATTAGATAGAAAATGTAATTACGAATCTAACGATATGCATCATGCACTACTTTATCTTTATCTGAAACTAAAAATTAATAAAAAACTAAATTTTTTGTTTAAAATAATTAAGATTTGGCAAGACTATTATATGTAATTTGACTCGTAGATGCATAAAAATATACAATATACAGAGTGTTCCATTTAAAAGAACAAAGTTAGTATCATTTCCGGTAAAACCGAAAATCAACCATTTTGACTATATCTATCAGCCAATCAGAAATTATGTCTAGTATCTTGGTATAAAATTTTATCCAAATCGATTTATAAATAAAGAAGATATAAGCATGGCCCTAGTCTCATTGTCACCCGGTATATGTGTGTTCATGTTACATGTTTTACTCTAGCTTTTACATGTCAACTCTGTACTGTTTTATTTGAAAGGTTACCCTTTCCAAGGCGGGCGGTATGTTAAGGACTTTATAAACTTTTGCCGCCTCTCTTGCATTCTGAATTCATACTGTGCGCAGTAGACTGCCGGGCCGGCATCCGATTCTAAAAACTCACTTACGTTCCATCTGTCAACGTGGCAGCATGCGAACCGGTCCGCACTCCGAAAGCTAATTCTTTGTAATGTTCAATGTGTTGTTTATTGCTAATAAAGTAACATATTTCCGGCTTTTCAACGTGTGTAGGTATAATTCAGTGAAACCTACAATTCATACAGTCCACAAATTCCAAGGCGAGCTGGCAATCAGGAGTTTTCCAAATAACGGAAAACTGAGAAGGCTCCACAACAATCAGAATCTGTTGAAATTAATACAGGTGTACCGCAGGGCTCTATTTTAGGACCAATTTTGTTTACTATTTACACATGTCATATATTAGACAAGTGCCTTCAACACTGTAACTATCACTTATATGCTGATGATACACAGCTTTATGTGTCTTTTCATTCGAACGATTTGGATACTACATTAAGTAATATACAAAGTGATTTAAATAATCTCATAAAAATATGTAATAAACATTCACTTCATATAAATCCTACTAAATCTAATGTAATGCTGTTCGGTGGAAAGACAGAAAGAGCTTTAGTAGCAGATAAAATAAAATTGTATCTGGACAACAATCTGCTCCTCTTGAAGGATGAGGTAAAGAGTTTTGGTGTTGTGCTTGATGCTAGCTTAAGATTTAAGACTCACATTAATACCTGCATAGGAAGAGCATACTCGAACTTAAAGCTGATATACTCAAGTAGGCAATTTTTAAATAAAACTGTAAAAACAATGTTGTGCGACTTACTCGTGTTATCGCAATTCAACTATGCAGATGCTTTATATACTCATTGTATTGATTCAAAAAATTTTAAAAGAATTCAATTAGTACAAAATAACTGTTTGCGTTTGATACACGGCATTAGGAAATATGAACATATCTCACACAAATTACAAGAAACGGGATGGCTTAACATGTACAGTCGAAGAAAATTGCATACTGCTGTATTATATTATAAAATAATAGCAAAAAGATCACCTAAATATTTAACAAGAAAAATTACATACCGTACAGATGTTCATAATTTAAACTTACGACATAGGGGACTATTAACGATACCCCATCATAGAACCTCTTTATTTGAAAGATGTTTTACATATAATATTTGCAATGCTTACAATAATCTCCCTGAAAATATCAGAAATACATCTGTAACCAACTTTAAGAATTCGTATAAGCAGTTGTTATTTGAACAGGATGGATAGATAGCGTCACTAAATTTACACATTCTTCTTTTTCTTTTTACGCATTTGTTGTTAGGCATAATTACAGGAATATTATTCGAAATTACAACTTTGGGGGTAGTAGAAGATCAGTCACGCACTTGTTGCAGTGACTGAACTACTCCCTTTTCCGCTTCGTGGATTTATATTTAAATTATGTATTTGTTTTTCTTTGCATTGTATGGCGAAGTTGAATAAACATTATTATTACTATTATTATTATTATTATTATAAAGCTGATATAATTACACAATCGCCATGAACTTAGAAGAGCGTATTGATCACTTTTTAAATAAACCAGCGCCAGTGCGTTATACTAAATTCAATAATGTAATTTAAAAACTATTAAGGTAGATATTCTAATACAACAATATTTGTGCACCTCTGCCTAGAAACAAAAATTAAATGAAAACAATAAATAATTGGATAAAAAGATGCGCTTTTCAAGAAATAAGTTAATCTACCTACGGAATTTATTAAAACCTTTACTTCCTATTAGTTAGTAGTAGAGATAGGCGGGTTCTGGAACACTTCAAGGTCACCGATTGGAGTCTGACAGACTTTCACTTCTGGATATTGCGCAACATGTTCTGGGTATTGCGCAACATTAACCTCGGGGGGCAGAGCCCTAGCCGCCATATTGTGGGGCCCGCATGCGCAACACCAACCCCAAGGGCAGAGCCCTAGCCGCCGGGGCCCCATGTTCAAGTATATATTTTCGGGTAAATTTTTATATTAAAAATGTAAGATATTGCGTAACATGTTTTGGGTATTGCGCAACATTAAACCCCAGGGGAGCAAAGCCCCAGTCGCCATATTGTGGGGCCCTCATGTGCAAGTTCGGGAGCGGAGAAATTTTCAAGGTCACACCAACCCCGAGGGGCTCGCATCAGGTTTTTTGCATATTTAAGGATAATTTATTCCGGCGCTGACAAATTTTGATGAGCGTGGGAACCGGAAGTGAAACTGCAAGGTGTCATCTTCAATATCTTGTCATTGTGCAAACCGCGTAAAAAGTCACTAGATGTGAATAACATCCCCTAAACCTGAAAAATCGCACATCAGTGTTTTGGGACTCCATGCGCAAGTTAGAAGGAAAGGTTCAAGGTTATGAGATTTTTGTATAACTGGACATTTAAGGTCCTTGTCTCACTGCGCGGAGGGAAGATCCAACAACAAATTAAAGGCCAATTTATCGTTTGTCATTTGCAAACCGTCTTTAATTTTTTCATTTATATTAATAATTAGCATGAATGCCAGGTGCAACCACCTTCAGCTCTGTTTTAATTATTAAGACGGCTGATGCAATTAGCGTTCATGAACGAGTAATGCCGCGGAAGCTTATACTTGCGCTAATTACACAAGCGAAAGTATTAATTCAAGGCCACTACCATTCCAGTCTATACTAACAACATTCTTGAACTTGTAGCGCAAATGAAACAAGTAGAAGGCTTTTTACCAGTGTGCAGCCATATGTTAGCTTTATTAGCTGTTTTTATTTTTAAATGGAATATGAACAAGGTTGTTACCTGTATGTGGCAAACTAGCTTCATTTTCTCTGCTGCTGCATTATACTCTCAAAGGAAATATGCATAGCGAACAAGTAAACGTTTTCAGTTGTTTCGCCTTCAGCTGTGTTTTAATTATGCCTGCACTAATGTCACGGGCGATATTATAAATTCAAAACAGCGCAAATAGGTAAAAGGTACCTTTATATTTGCATATATGTGTCAATAAATTAGCTTTATTTGTTCCCGATTAGGGTTTTTCATGAGCTAGCTTTTGTATTGTAGCATGTAAAGGTTTTTTGCCAGTGTGCAAATCTAATTTTTACAATAATTGAAATTATGCCCTAAAAATTACAGCTCGATAAAAGTCGCTTTGATGAGCGTGGAAACCGGAAGTGCAAATTTAAGGCTAATTTGCCATAACCTAAATCTTTTATCTCTTATCTCGCTGCGCAAGGCGGAAAGGGGGCGGCGCAGACTCCGGGGAAAAGCCCCAGCCGCCGGAACCCCCCATGGTCTGGTTATTGTACATTTGAATAGAATACCAAGTACTAAACACTCTTAATAAAAATGCAGATTTAAGACCAATTTGTCGTTCGTCATTCAACACTGCACGGGGCCGGAGGAGGTAGAGGGAAGATTTAATGTCGCATCATCTTTTGTATATTAAAATAGAATACCCAGTACTGAACATTTTTTTTAAAATGCAAATTTAAGGCCAATTTGTCGTTTGTCATTCAACCCTTATGCGTGTAAGCCGCATCCACATATTTTTACGGGGGGCGCCTAACAAACCCCAGTGCCATTGTAGCCTACTAATTGCACTAGCATGATATTAACCGCCTTAAATTTGAAAGTACGAATTTAAGGTCAGCACTGTTCTAATTATTAAGATCAGTTACAGCAGCGTTAATACAAGAGAAATTACACCACTGCTGCTTCAGAAATAGATCTGGTTAATTTGCATATCATAATGTATACCCGGCAAAAAATCGAAGGTCGCGCTACGCTAAATTGTAAATATGTTTGTGCACCTATGGAGCGGTGTTAGTTATTATATATTTAATTACAACAATCTAATACTAGGTATTAACATCTACATTTGCATATAAAGTTCCGGAATAATTCATTTCCGTCAATCATGCAATAACAATGTAATAAAAATTACGCGAAGTCCTGGTGCTTTAGATGTTAAACAAAATACATACCAGGGGGTCATTATTCCTTAGAACTGTAAAAACACGTTTTTAAAAGTTGTTTTATTCCAATATATAGTGTTTTTGTAAATGATAAACATTGGTTAAGGCGCAGTAACAAATAGGTTGCGAATGATGCATGCAGGCCGGTTTTGAAGCAGACAGTGCCGGTTGTTCTTCTAACTCGACGATGGGTTTGTTAATGTAATTTCTTAAAAATGCGGCCTTTTCACGTCCTTTTACGAACAAGTCGTTGAAGGATCTTCGGAAACATGAAGACCGGAGTAAACCCTTCGTTCCAATTAATGCAGTGGTGATTGTTCATAAGGCATCTTGCTTCTTTTTGTAAATGCGGTGGTAATTTTGAAAACTGGAACGGAGCCCTGAAGATATAGTGCAAAACGGCGTCTCCATCGTAAGCAGCCAATTCTTTCGGGCTAAAGTTTTTATCGCTTGTCCTGAAGCTTTGCAAATCTATTATAACAAAGTTCTTGCTGTTTTCGTCCATTTTTAAAATATAATTTACTTAATTCAGATGCAAGCGCAATTTTGCCAACGCTCGTAACGATTTATGTATATATAGGAAATCCGCTTTAAAAATAGAGAATGTAAATTTACTTAAAGCAAAAATTAATTATGTTCATTCGTTATCAAGGATACCTTTTACTCTTGCAACCGTTTATTTAGATTTTTATTATTTATAGGCTAACTATTACATCCGCTACGTTTGCTTAATTAATTCCTTTTACTTAGATTTTTTAACATTTTTAGGCCGCTAGTTGTACAGTATATATAGGTTTTTTTTCATATAACACTAGTTTCAAAATAGAAACAATTTCAAATCGAATTCTTTTTTGAATAGGCTAACAGTGTCGAGCACCAATTTTAAGAACAAAGCGAAATGGAGGGCAAAGATTGTTTTAATATTAGGCATTTATTTCGCGTACTTACTTGGTAATGGAGTGCAATTCATTCGACCTATTTAGCGAGCGTTTATTGTTTAATGTGTTTTGTTTTTTTAGCTCGCTATGTATGAGTGAATTTTAGTAAATATTTAAATTAACCCTGTTAACATTAATAAAAATGATTCAAATTGATACAGAGTAAAATACATTTAATTACAATAATAACAGGTACATTGAAAAGTGCATACTGCAGTAAAAAAGTCCGCTAAAATGAATAATTCGAATGGTCTTGATATTTACAATCTAACTAAAATTGTGCAGCTAATTTACTTAAAAGTAAAAAGTATTTAATATATTCGTTGCATAACACACTAGCAAGGATACCGTTTATTTAGTAGAATTTTTTATTTTAACTGGCCTTTCAAGTAGTATTATTCGCAAATCAAACATGAATAAGGTTTATCATCTCGATGTGTCTTCATGTCCTCCACTAATAAAACTTTTCTCTGCTGCTTTATACTCCCAAAGACAACACATGCAAAATCAATTGAATCGAAGGATAATCTACCTGTGCATAATTAGAAAGGTGGTTACTTGTTTATTGCGGAGTAGATTTTTTAATAATTCTAGAGAATGCAAAGGCCAACCGATGTACTAACGCCCACATTTTTCCGGGCAGCTTATTCCTATATAAAGGACTGTTCTTTGTTCATATTATATTAGTACCAACTAGTACTTTTAGTTAAAAACGACCATAAAATGAATTCATTTTTCGAACAAGTTAACAGCGTCGGGTTTCTCAAGTCAATATTAAAAATAAGCGAAATGCAAATAAACAAAAACTACATTATCGAAAATATTCAATCGGGTAATCATCCACAATTTGGACGAAACGTTTTTATTGAAACCGAGGATGTACGAATTTACCTTCCAAAACGAATTTCCGAAAAAATGACTGATGAAGATATAACTAAAATTAACAAATCCGCGAAAAAATACGCTCTGGTTTTTATTGGTCGAAAAAATGTGTCTAAAGGGTCCGATGCCAACTTGGTCAAATTTGTGGAACTTTAGGATGTATACAGGTAAAACTCGCTATTGTAGTTTATAAGGGGTATGGCACTAACTTAGTAAATTTGCCCAGGTAAAACAACCAATTTATTGCTTTTTGTACTAATCTTTTAAATGAACATTTTAAAAAGTTGCCGTTTTTATTACAGCTCAAACTGGAATGTAAAAGTGAACCGCTATTTTCAATCTACGCAGATGTGGAAAAACACAAGACCGGTGTTCCAAAAATACTGAGATTTATCAAAACAACCAATTGCTTATGCTATTAATTTATGAACCATTAAGATATGTAAAACAACCAATTTTTAAAAATAAAACATTTATAAAAAGTTGTCGTTTTTATTACAGCTCATACTAGAATGTAAAAGTGAAGGTTTCGACATAATATAGAAACGCTATTTGCAATATATGCAGACATGAAGAAACAAAAGGCCGATGTTTCAAAAATACTGAGATTTATCAAAAACACGTTCATATGATAATAGTTTATTGACTCCTTATTATCTTTTGCCTCGCATTGAAATTTTGTATATCTAATAATAATAAATATACGAAAAGAAGCGGCTTTTATATAATAATTAGTTAAGTCTCCTACCTGTAGAAAAACAACAACAACAACAACCAAACCTGCTGAAGGACCTCGGGTTAGGCAACCAGCTGGCCGAGGTAAATAAATAGAAAGGTGAAAGAAGAGTTCTAAGTCAGTATTTAATGTTGATACCATTAAACAAATATATTAGTGTGTAGCAACATTCTGTGCGACGTGTATCTATTAAACACGTAAAATGTATCAAATGTTTGTTTTATTGTTAGTAGTAGGATATGCAGTTGTCAGCCAACAGAACTGTAACGAAACAGGTGAAGTTATCAAATACCTACAGAGTTTTGGGTTTTTGGAATCGAGCAACAACGAAAGTGAACATGGTTTAACATCAACAAAATTAATTGGAAATTCTGAGGCTTTCACATCTGCATTAAACACATTTCAAGCCCGCTACGATTTACCAATATCAAATACTATTAATACGGAAACTTTGAATTTAATGAAGCAGCCTAGATGTGGTGTTAAAGATATAATAGGGTTATTTTCAGCCGACTACCGCCGAACTACTTCATGTGGCCAATAGGGCTTTCAGCATATGGTCGCAGTATACAAACCTAGAATTTCAGTTTACGTACAATAGAACCGCTATGATAGCAATCTCTATGAGAGATAAGTATCACACATATACAACAGTTGATAAAGTGTGCGGGTTTGACTTTGAGGATGGCATACTAGGTCACTCTTACTTTCCAGGGCCCGAACAGAAACCAGTTGAAGTGCATACTAATACACCGGTTAATTGGTATACCGGAGTGGATGGTATTGTACCTGAAGGTCAAACAAGTCTTCTTTCAATCTTAACTCATGAAATAGGACATGCTTTAGGCATGCGTCATTCGGCTGTAAAAAAGTCTATCATGTATTCGTATTATCGGACACCAAGCAACTTGTCAAACATTGGCCTCTCTCAAGATGATATACTGGGGATACAAAGTGCATATGGAAAAAAACCGAAGAGTCAAACTATTATTACGGCGCGTTCTACAAGCACAACTGTTCGGGCAATTACGGCGCGTCCCACTACTACTACTACTACTACTAAACGTCAGCAAGACACACTAGAAAAACAGACAGAAAGGAAACCGGATCTATGCGCTTTAACTAAAACAGTAGATAAATTTCTAATAGTTCATCAAAAATTCTATATATTCTATGGAAAGTATGTTTGGATGATAAATTTAGGCGAAAAGACGTATAACGAACCGCTTTTGCTTGCTGACTGGTTAACGTTCTTACCTAAAAATTTTACAGAAATCGATGCAGTATATGAGCGGCCTAATGGGCAAATAGTGTTTTTCATAGACAAATATATTTATGCGATGGAATTTCCTTCGATGCAACTTGTACATGGTTATCCGAAACTAAACACAGTTCTAGGCCAACGTAATATAATTGAGATAAACGGCGTACTTAATACGTACTCTGGTCGGACGTACATCTTTTATGAGCCGAACCTTTACATGGAAGTGGACGAATGTAGTTTTAAATACTCAAAACTCGGTACGACTAACAAAGATTTTCCAGGGGTACCCATTGACTTTAAATCTGTTTTTCGATATACGAACGGGCACATATATTTCTTTAATAAAAAGAATTTTTATGAATACAACGAATTTTCAGGTACACTAGTTCAAGCCGGCAAAAAGAATCTCGATATTTTCAGTTTGAATTGTCCGCACGAACGAATTTTACAGCAATTATATAATCTAGTAACAAATCTAATGGCATTGGAAAACGTAGGATCGCATTTGCGTGCCTCGATTTATACGATAATTAAGAGGTTTAAACAGGTATCCTTACAATACGGTAAAAATCAGTTATGCTATGATCCTTGACCGACCAGAAGATGAGGTGCGCATATGCATAAAAAGACGATTAGAAATAAGGTTAATTGTAGAGTGAAAATATTTAATATAGGCATTTATGAAATATCTGTGTGTTATTTGTGTAAGAGGTAATATTTCGGTGGTTTTATTTCAAAGTTATAAGCGCTCTTAGTGGCTGCTGTGATCTTCGAGAGTGTGACCTTGAATTTTTATAGATTATAAAGACCATTTGAATTTGAAGTACATCGAGTTTCAGACCGCCCATAGTAATTGCACCTAAGTTTAAAAACTTCTAGAATTATTCCCGTGGTGTTTCATAACTTTAGCCAGTTCTTTGTTAAACCCTAGTAAAAGCTATCCCCCCTAAACAAGAAGCGCTATATTTCTTTTACGAAAACTAACGACGGAGATGGTATTAAATTTAAATTTATAGATTCATTTCGATTTATGAATTCTTCTTTAGAAAGATTGGCATCCTATTTGTAACCGGCAAACCCAAATCTTTTAGTTAGTGTATTATTAAAGCTGAACTCCTCGGCAGAAACACTGTATACAATTAATCGTGTGGCTGATGTAAAAGAAACCAGCATCTGTCGACAATTCTGCAGTTTGTCGTCAATTGCTAAATGCCCACAGTAGTTTACAAAATGTGAATATCGAGGTTCTGAGATCATAACGGCAATTGACTAACTATGTATAATTCAAGATCACGGCGCTTATAACTTTGAGAAATAAAACCACCGAAATATTTCTAAATATATTTATTTCATTTCCAAATATAAGTAATAAATAAAACTTCTCCGTCGTCCAGTCTTGCTAGGTGCCGCTCCACCGGCTTAAAGACGTTGGCCTGCCACCACACAGCTGACGATCCGTCAAAGGCTGCAGTCCACGTCCGTAAGGTGATCGTCTCCGCTAGAGCCTCTCCTTGTAGGTTCAGGGCGTACTCCATTGTGACCACTGCCTGGAGAGACCGTTGAGAGGATGCTGGAGGGCAACTAGCCAAAAACTGTTGAAAATGGCGGAAAAATTGTTCTGCATTCTTGAAGTTAGCCATAGTTGCTGTTGAAGGATTATGACAACTGCTGCAGCAAACAGGCAATTTAATATAGGGATGCAGTCAAGGGTATCTACCAGTTTCCAAGCAATCACCGTTCTCTCGATTCACCCTAGCTTTTTAATAACAAATACTACTACAGTTGTATGCGAAAAAGGTTTCCTTGTTAGCGCAATGTATACAGTGTGTCCAAGATAAGGAGGGCCAGTATGGGGATCTCGGTAATGGTAAGAGATACAAATTTGGTTAAATGGGAAGAAAGTTGCGCAATTAAAGGACTAAAAAAATGACTTCTAGAAATCCTTGATATGATTTTTCGTTTTTGAATTATCTCAAAAAAACCGAATTTTTGGATTTTCTTTTTTATTTTTTTCTGACGTTAATATTAAAGTTAGAGCGAAACTGATTAAACTTCTTTATAGCAACTTTTAGTGGACTTAATGATTACGTTATCAATTTTTTTATACGACGTTTCGTCTTCGAGAAACCATCATCAACTTAATTTTTTTAAATACGGTCCTGGTTTTCTGATGCCAAATTTGCAAAGCCCTTGTTACTCTGAATTCAACAATGTGCCACATATTATGGTTTAATTACGTTTTGAGCTTTTTTCTGATCATCATCAGAATTTTTTTTAGATACGGACCTGCATTTCTCATAATTTTGTAAAAATAAGCTCATACAGTAAGTTAGACCTTTTTACATGCCGTTAAAATATTAAAATGCACATCATAATGTCATAATTCTGATACATTAATTTAATAACCAACCAATAACTATTAACAATAAACAACAAATAAATGAACAAAAGATAGACAGAAAGAATAACAAAACGAACACCGAAACCATTTAATAGGTATTAAATTTACAGAAGGTATTCAAAAAGGTTGCCATCATTCTCTATGCATAAATAACATTTAACTGTAGAATCTAAAACATTATTCAGCAATACTGGCGTTATACTTTGAAAGGCTTCAAGAACCAATCTTCTAAGTTCTTCTTCTAATTCAAAACGTTAAATACCTATTACATTGTTTCGATGCTCGTTTTCTCATTATTTCTGCCTATCTTTTGTTCATTTATTTGTTGTTTATTGTTAATAGTTATTGGTTGCTTATTAAATTAATGTATCAGAATTATGACATTATGATGTGCATTTTAATATTTTAACGGCATGTAAAAAGGCCTAACTTACTGTATGAACTTATTTTTACAAAATTATGAGAAATGCAGGTCCGTATCTAAAAAAATTTCTGATGATGATCAGAAAAAAGCTCGAAACGTAATTAAACCATAATATGTGGCACATTGTTGAATTCAGAGTAACAAGGGCTTTGCAAATTTGGCATCAAAAAACCAGGACCGTATTTAAAAAAATGAAGTTGATGATGGTTTCTCGAAGACGAAACGTCGGATAAAAAAATTGATAACGTAATCATTAAGTCCACTAAAAGTTGCTATAAAGAAGTTTAATCAGTTTCGCTCTAACTTTAATATTAACGCCAGAAAAAAATAAAAAAGAAAATCCAAAAATTCGGTTTTTTTGAGATAATTCAAAAACGAAAAATCATATCAAGGATTTCTAGACGTCATTTTTTTAGTCCTTTAATTGCGCAACTTTCTTCCCATTTAACCAAATTTGTATCTCTTACCATTACCGAGATCCCCATACTGGCCCTCCTTATCTTGGACACACTGTATATTAAATAATTTTTACTCTAACTAGATTGCAAATATCAAGGAAAATCTTTTCCTAATTAGTATGCTAATCAATTGCACATATTCTCTTTTTACAAAATAATAACATATATAAGACGGTAGGTGGTTGATGGTGTTTATGAAACGGCAGCGAGCAAGCAAGAAGTAATATGGAAAGCCAACGTGAATTAATGGAAATATCCGAAGAAGAAGAAGAAGGAAATATGGACGTATGGCCTGAAGGTACGCAAAATACTTATACTTTGCCGTGGCATGTAAATTTTGATTATGATGTGTTGTTAGAAGATAAGAAAAGGAAATCGGAAGAAGAAGATGTTACAGCAGTAAAGAAAATGAAAGTAACGGAAGAGGAGGCGTTAGAAGCACCGCGATTTATGACTGCTAATGTGAATTACGCGACGAAAATAATTGATGGGAAAAGGTACATATGGTGTCCGGGGTTTGGCATAAATAAAGATAAACCAGACGGGATTTTAGTATGGATGTTTAAAAGATGTGTGGTACCATTTTCTCGGAGTTATTGTGGTTCTGGGGGTTTGGATTTATATTCTGCAGAGGATATCGGTGTAGAAGGAAGAAGTATGGTGAAAATCAGGACCGGGTTTGGTATGAAATTATTTGTAGAAACGGTAGGGATGATTTGTGATAGATCTTCTGTTGTTAGTAGTACTAATTGTGTAGTAGTAGGAGGAGTAATAGATAGCGATTATTTAGGAGAGATTAAAGTTATGATGTACAATATGAGCGATAGCAAAGAAAGATTTTTTAAAGGAGAGAGGATAGCCCAAATGTTAATTTTAAAAAGGTATCATGAAAACAATGTAATTTTTTTGGACGAACCTTTAACTGCACAGTTTGGTAGAGGGGATAAAGCATTTGGAAGTAGCAATGTTTTGCCCATGTCGGCAGTAAATAAAAATAATACATATTAATTAATCAACACAAATTCGGCGCCGGATACAAGCTGTTGTTTTTATTTTCAGTTTTTAAAAGTGTGGGATTCGAGCCCACGCCATATTACCAGAGCTTGAATCCGGCCAATCTGACTACATACAGCTAAAGCATGCATGCATGCATCATTTTCAATCTTTTGTTACTGCGCCTTATCCAATGTTGCACTATGCTACGCAATATGTATAATTAAAGACAAATAAAAAACTTTTATAAACGTGTTTCTTTATTTTACAGTTCTAGGGTAACCATGGACAGACAGACAGGTAAACCCGCAAACATGTCGAAACAGCAAAGGTACCAGGTGCTGTTTAACGGAATTTCAAAAACTGGAGCTGGGACATCTAGCGGTCGAGTAAATTGGCAAGTCCTGTCGAAGGATTAGCTGATTTTTAGTGTCCACGTTTTTGCCAATTTACTCGGCCGCTAGATGACCCAGCTCCAGTTTTTGAAATTGCTGTTGTTTTTAAAAGTGTCAGATGTGGGATTCGAACCCACGCTCCTTTACAGGAACCAGAGCTTGAATCCGGCGCCTTAGACCGCTCGGCCAATCTGACTACATACAGTTAAAGCATGCATGCATGCATCATTTTCAATCTTTTGCTACTGCGCCTCATCCAATGTTTCACTATGCGACGCAATATGTATAATTAAAGGCAAATAAAAAACTTTTATAAACGTGTTTTTTTATTTTGCAGTTCTAGGAAATAATGTCCTCATGGAATGGTAACTCTTCTATTTTCTAATACGGCGTTTATCATCTAAAGCATTAGGAGCTACCTTAGTGTGTCTTTCGCTATGCTTGGTAGAAGTTGTTTCGGTTTATTGTGGCGGTTATATGGGTATCAGTATCTTTCAAAATGGCGTGAATAGTACCCAAAATCGCATATAAATTAACATTAAATGAGAAATTGTAATAAATAGGATGATTTACTTGTAGTTTTAAAAGTGTCAGATGCGGGATTCGAACCCACGCTCCTTTACAGGAACCAGAGCTTAAATCCGGCGCCTTAGACCGCTCGGCCAATCTGACTACATACAGCTAAAACATCTGCACATCCTACTACTACTAACAATAAAACAAACATTTGGTACATTTTACGTGTTTAATAGAACCACGTCAGGCAGAATGTTGTTACCATTCAGCTGGTCCTCCAGCTGATCCTCCATCAGGTTTGGTTGTTGTTGTTGTTTTTCTTCAGGCAGGAGACTTAACTAATTATTATTATACAAAAGGCCTCTTCTTTGTTATGATTATTAGATACTCAATTTTGCCTACAATTCTACTAAAAACTGGAATATACAAATAACCCTCAAACGCCGAATTACGCAGATTCTCTTCCAAATTCTATTGAAAACAATTAATTGTATAATATACTAATACAACTGCCGCTGCTTCATCCGAACCACCGTTTATTTCAAGGATTCTTTGATATTTACTTTGAATCAATTTAGATCATTTCTTATTAATTTAAATATTTACTAAAATCCCACTAAACAGTGTACACCACCACTGTGCGTTTCCTCATAATGCCCCACTACCTAGGTTGAATGAATTGCGCTTTATTACCAGGCAAAAAAAGGAAAATATTTTCGACGCGAAAGAAATGTCTTGCTGATATTCCAAAGTATGAGTTGCAAATAAAAAAACGGCAACTTTTAAAAATATTTATTAAAAAATTGGTTGTTTTGCCTTAACATTGTGTCATATCCATTAGAAACTACAAACAAATAAATTATTAATTAGCGAGTTTTACCTGTATTCATCCTAAAGTTCCACAAATTTAACTAAGTTGGCATCAAACCCTTTAGACACATTTTTAGCGGATTTGTTAATTTTAGTTATATCTTCATCAGTCATTTTTTCGGAAATTCGTTTTGGAAGGTAAATTCGTACATCCTGGGTTTCAACGAAAACGTTTCGTCCAATTTGTAGGTGATTACCCGATTGAATATTTTCGATAATGTAGTTTTTGTTTATTTGCATTTCGCTTATTTTTAATATTTGTTGGCCTTCGCTTTCTCCAGAGTTATTAAAAAATCTACGCCACAATAAACAAGCAGCCACCTGTCTAATTATGCGCATTCTTAATAGATTATAAAGCAGCAGAGAAAGGTTTTATTAGCGAATAAAAAATTTAACTAGAGCTGTATATTAAATAATTTTTGCTTTAACTAGATTGAAAATATCAAGGCCCTTTAGTGGACTTTTACTGTAGTGTGCTATATTGAGGTTTATTTTCAATATACCTATTATTATTGATTTTTACTTTGAATCATTTTTTTATTAATGTTAACAGGGTTAATTTACTAAAAACAACGTACGCCCGCTATATATGTTGAATGAATTTCCCTACTCCGCCGGATTTTTGTTGCGGCTGCAATTACGCCGCCCTTGTTTGGAAGCTGTAGCTACTTACAGCAGCTATCTCTTTGTTATTTATATTTTAACCTCGTTTTTATATTGTTGCGCATTAACATGGTCTCATTAGTGGTTTTATAACTTGCGTCAAGTTCGCGCACTATTCGTTCACGTATAAAATAATGGATCAGACTCCAAGTGACGATTCTTCGCATGAAATCACATTAAAGCACGCTGTAAAGTTGTGCTGTGCTTTCTGGTTTAAAGATGCAAAAAACGATTTAGATAAAATAGTGAGAAATTCCTCGCGACTCAGAAATTTAGACTTGGAATTTGACGCGTATGTAGTGTGTGCTATGGCTGGCGATAGCCAAAATCGACGAGAAAAACGGAAACGACTGATTGCCAATTTGGAAAAAAACATTTTAAAATATTTTGCTAGAGAAGAAAATACATCGCTAACGCTGGATGTGGACTACCACCCAAAGCATCCCTTTGCTCAAATGCTGGAAGAAAGTGTCTCAGTATTCGAACTACCGTGCAAATCTACAACGAAAATAAATTCTACACCAACCGGCATGTTCACACTTCAAGTTAGGAGTGGCCATGGCTCGCTCTTCTGGAGATATATTTCAAATATCGACCACCTGTGACATTTAAATAAATATAATTCTATCTTATCAATTCTATTTTTTCTTGTCAGGTACGCAAATAAAAAACATAATAAAATTAAAATGTGGTTTTATTAATCCATTACAGACCGTCACTTATTATATTTTGATACAAAGATTTGCATTGATACAAAGCACAATGCCATAATTCTAAATAATGGTTAAAGCATGCTGGGGCAGTAGGATCCATTTCAAAATTGTAATCTGCAACTGCAATAACCTTATCTCCAAGAAACTGCTTCAAGTATTTCTCCTTTTGCAAACCCTTACAAAATACTGTGTGGGCGTTCTCAGTTTCATGTAGTAGAATTTCGGGTAGCTGTGACAGGGAAACGAATCCTCGGCTCCATTTCAGACCATGATGGTTTTTTTCCAACCAAACTGCTTGTCGTTGCAAATCTACCGTTAAGTTTGTGAATCGAAAAGGCGGCTTGAATAAGTAGTGGCTAGTTCTTTTTCCATCGAAAAGTGATAGTTCTTTTACAGTAAATTCCGGAGTATTGAAACCCTGCACATCGATTGACAAAAACATTGTTTTGTACTGTTACTACACCACTGAATACAGTACAGAATTTCTTAGAGTCTTATATTAAAAGCCATATCAACATAATTAGAAATTTATAAAAATATTCACAACAATCGAACAAGCGTTTATAACGCAACCTTCGATTTTTGCCGGGCGTTACATATCCGCTAGTGCAAATTCCAGCCGTAATAACTGTTTAAGACCAAATGTTGGCTCTTTGCAAACCACTTGGTTTTTTTATGTTAAAATAGAAAGGTTTTGACAAACCTACCTAAATTAACAAATAAACGGATGAGTACCCAATTACTAAAAATGAAAATAAAATTTAAAATGCTAAAACCACCCTTCCGCGTTTTTAAATTATATTGTTATTGCATGATTGACTATTTTTATGATAATATTTGTCTATACTGTAATTAATTACTCTGTAACTTGCAAATGTAGATGTCATTTTTGCTTTTAGTATGAATTTATATTAATTATATTGCAATGAATACGAACTCAAGGTTGATTTTGTCTTAAAATGGTGGTTTGCGTTTGCAAAAATAATTAGAAATAATCCTTTAATGATTTTAAATTTGTAAAAAATCTAGGCCTCAATAGTCAGGTATTTAAAATTCATAATATTACCTTTCTAATTTAATGCGCTTGGCATTCAGCGACTAGTGCGACCTTCGATTCACATAACAAGTGCAAGTTCAACTTTGCGACTGCTAATTACGCCAGTGTTTTTTTTAGCGCTGTCGGCATAGGATATAAATGAAATTTAAGACTTGATTTGGTTATAATGTCAGCCCCTTAACATGAATTTCTGGGGTTTGTTAGGTGTCCCCCGTAAAATATGTGGATGTGGTTTACACACATAAGGGTTGAATGACAAACGAAAAATTGGCCTTAAATTTGCATTTTATTAAAAATGTTCAGTACTGGGTATTCTATGTTAATATACAAAAGATGATGCGACATTAAATCTTTCCTCCACCTCCTCCCGCCCCGTGCGTGATATAAGGGCTGAATGACGAACGACAAATTGGTCTTAAATCAGCATTTTTATTAAAATCTGATGCCAAACCATGGAGGAGTGCGGCGGCTGGGGCTCTGCCTCCCACCACCCCTCCTCGCGTAGTGTGGTTTGTTCAATTACAGACCCATCGAGATATTCATACAACCCAATTTCTTTTATGGGTTTTAGAAGTTTCCTCAGGTACTGGTATTTTGGTTGATCCAGAGATTTACAATATAAATAAACGTTTTCGAATCGTAACCCGTTTGGATGTTCTAAAAAGCTGATCATTATGTTAGTTTTGCCGCAGTTAGATCTGCCAAACTTCTCAATCTCCCTAACAACATTCATACTGGTGCTTGAAGACGACGCCGTTGTTGTGATGTGTCAACTGTGTCGTGCCCAAATTGCTTCTTCCTTTCTTCCCAAAGTAGTCTTGCAAATAAGCAGTTGTTAGACCAACGAATATGTTCAGACAGCGGATCGTCACCTTCTTTCCAATCATGAACTACCACGTGACATACAAAGCACACAATAAAAAAATCTGGCGCGGGCTAGAGAAGCAGGTAATCACTGTTGGCCCAGTTGGAATATGTAAGTAAACGTGTTTCAAAAGGTAAAAGATTTAGTCTTATGTCTTCAATACACATTTCTATCTCCCATTCATAATAATCAACGGATGGATTGGTGAACCACCTTTCCCCCTTCCACCCCGCACACAAAAGATGATGTAATGTGACACTCAAGATAACGACTATGTCGTCTTTGCGTTCCGGTTCCCACGCTAATCAAAATTTGACAGTTACCACAGCGCTGGAATAAATTTGCCTTAAATATACAAAAATCTGATGTGACGTTGGGCATCCCCCCTCACCCCTAACTTAAACATGGGGGTTACGCAGCTGGGGCTTTTCCCCGGAGTCTGCGCCGCCCCCCTTCCGCCTTGCGCAGCGAGATAAGAGATAAAAGATTTAGGTTATGGCAAATTAGCCTTAAATTTGCACTTCCGGTTTCCACGCTCATCAAAGCGACTTTTACCGAGCTGTAATTTTTAGGGCATAATTTCAATTATTGTAAAAATTAGATTTGCACACTGGCAAAAAACCTTTACATGCTACAATACAAAAGCTAGCTCATGAAAAACCCTAATCGGGAACAAATAAAGCTAATTTATTGACACATATATGCAAATATAAAGGCACCTTTTACCTATTTGCGCTGTTTTGAATTTATAATATCGCCCGTGACATTAGTGCAGGCATAATTAAAACACAGCTGAAGGCGAAACAACTGAAAACGTTTACTTGTTCGCTATGCATATTTCCTTTGAGAGTATAATGCAGCAGCAGAGAAAATGAAGCTAGTTTGCCACATACAGGTAACAACCTTGTTCATATTCCATTTAAAAATAAAAACAGCTAATAAAGCTAACATATGGCTGCACACTGGTAAAAAGCCTTCTACTTGTTTCATTTGCGCTACAAGTTCAAGAATGTTGTTAGTATAGACTGGAATGGTAGTGGCCTTGAATTAATACTTTCGCTTGTGTAATTAGCGCAAGTATAAGCTTCCGCGGCATTACTCGTTCATGAACGCTAATTGCATCAGCCGTCTTAATAATTAAAACAGAGCTGAAGGTGGTTGCACCTGGCATTCATGCTAATTATTAATATAAATGAAAAAATTAAAGACGGTTTGCAAATGACAAACGATAAATTGGCCTTTAATTTGTTGTTGGATCTTCCCTCCGCGCAGTGAGACAAGGACCTTAAATGCCCAGTTATACAAAAATCTCATAACCTTGAACCTTTCCTTCTAACTTGCGCATGGAGTCCCAAAACACTGATGTGCGATTTTTCAGGTTTAGGGGATGTTATTCACATCTAGTGACTTTTTACGCGGTTTGCACAATGACAAGATATTGAAGATGACACCTTGCAGTTTCACTTCCGGTTCCCACGCTCATCAAAATTTGTCAGCGCCGGAATAAATTATCCTTAAATATGCAAAAAACCTGATGCGAGCCCCTCGGGGTTGGTGTGACCTTGAAAATTTCTCCGCTCCCGAACTTGCACATGAGGGCCCCACAATATGGCGACTGGGGCTTTGCCCCCCTGGGGTTTGATGTTGCGCAATACCCAAAACATGTTACGCAATATCTTACATTTTTAATATAAAAATTTACCCGAAAATATATACTTGAACATGGGGCCCCGGCGGCTAGGGCTCTGCCCTTGGGGTTGGTGTTGCGCATGCGGGCCCCACAATATGGCGGCTAGGGCTCTGCCCCCCGAGGTTGATGTTGCGCAATACCCAGAACATGTTGCGCAATATCCAGAAGTGAAAGTCTGTCAGACTCCAATCGGTGACCTTGAAGTGTTCCAGAACCCGCCTATCTCTACTACTTTAGTTCTTATATAGTAGATATTTTTACTTGCTTGTGGAATTTTATGGTTTTTCCTGACTTCCATACATTGGTACAACCATAGGCACACCAGTGCTGAACCATTTTAAAATTTATACAAATCATTAAGTGAATTTAACTGACAAATTACCCAAGGAACGCACTACTGCCGTAAGAACGCTAATGTTAGAAAAGGAAAGGAGTCCCTTCTGCAGCGGAGGAGCTGTTCTAGCAGACTGGTTCGCAATTCGACGACTTTCGCCGCCGGTTTGCGCTTTCCAGTAGTGTATACAGTTCACTGATCCCACTAGATTTTGTGTCACAGGGATTTTAGCGCCACGCCGTTGGCTGCGCTGACCGGTAACCGTGCGTTCTGTCGTCTGTCAACCAAGCAAGACTAGAAACCGTTAGAGTACGTACTGCTCGATCCAGACGAACACTGCATGCTGATTTAAATCTTGGTGCATTCCATTACGATGCTAATTATAATTAGTCTTCATCCAAGTGTGGTTATTTAATTCTATATACAGTGTGTAGGTGTTGTTCTGTGCTGTCAACTGTATCTGTCAGCTCTATTGAGTTCTGTCACTCGTCACTGTTGTTTGAACTAAGGTACTATTAAAGTTTTCTAGTTTGAACCACGTGCGTGTTAGTTAACAGTGTTTTATGTTGCGATTTTTTCTGCTTACGTTTTATTTGTTTAAAAACCAATCTTTTTTAAGACGGTACAATTAAATTATATGATCGTTGTTTTTCCGACTTACCGTATGCTAATTGAAAAGTAACTAGAATTTGAATTTGCCGCCACTTCCAGTAACTCAAAATGGCGGACGAGCTTGCTCGTATAAATATAGTACCTTACCCTCCTGTATGATAGTGCTAAAATTGCCAATTCGGAAATTGGTTGACAATCATACCAAAATATACAGGGCTATTCATAAGTATTGTCATTAATTTTAGTGGTAGTTGGAGGACATCAAATAGAACAACTTTGCATAATAAACTATACGTCAAAAATTAATAAACAAAAAATTCAAATATGTAATTGCTTAAACTGATTTACGGTCACTGGTGTGAATTTCTATGAACATAATTTCCTAGAGGTGGTTACGATAAGACCGAATTTGGATAAAATACAACAGTTGTTTGGGTATTTCAATTACATTTGGTGCATTACGTGTCGATCAGTTCGCCAGTATGTAGTTCTAAAAAGTTTTTACTAGACCCTAATGCGATGTTTATTCCATAAGCCATTAATGTTTATTAGTGCAATGTACTTCTACTAAGGTCGGTATACATCCATTTAATTTAATGACCATGTTTATTAATCACCATGTATAAAATCATAGGTAAACTCGGTTCAAAAATGAAAACCACCACCCGTTGAATAGGTTGATAAAATAAAGAATCCGAGATACTTATTTTTCCATGCTCTATTGGTAACAGTACAAATTATGAAAGGTCTATGATTATGAAATTTATTTGTTTCAAAATAAAATTCCAGTTCGTTCCAACTGTTTTATTATTATTAACACTTTTAATTGCAAATTTTTACTATTTGCGCTTAAACATGCTCAGAAAAACTAGAAATTTGTTAACGGCAGGTCTGAAAACCAATATTGAGATGGGGTAAAAGATATGGGCAACTCCAGTAATAATAATGTTCAGGGGCATCAGCTTAGACCTTTCCGACAGTGACCAAGATAATAATGAGAATGAAGACGAATGTAAGATATTCTTGCCATTACTAAATTGCATTTTCTTTGTAACCAACTACCTACACTGTTACAAAAATGCAAATACAATTCCAGCTCTGAATTATGAAATAGAAAATAGACTATACTCTATTTTTAAATGCCGAAGACAACGTTATGCAACCCATTATTTAATTATGCTAGTCTAGAAGACGAAGAAAGTATCGCTATAGCGAAAAAATCGTCTTCCGAGATTTCTTCCCATCTTCACGTTTCACGGTCACTAGATGACGAAAAACGGATGTTCTTACGACGGGCTCGCATTCTGCAAGAAATTTCATTTTTCAATTTTGACGTTTGTCAAAAGAAAATTGACAATTGTCAAAAACAAAAGATTGGTCATTTTTATTTAACCAATCACAGGATTATTACTTGACATTATAGTGCAGAAAGAGTGCGCAAAGTAAGTACTTCCTGCACCAAAATAGGAAAAATAATTTTAAATAAACTCAATGGCACTCCTGAAATACGTCATACTTAGCAAATTTGACTTTCAGCAACAAAGTTTTTAAAATTCGGCCTACTTTATAACTCAGCCGTATCAATCATTTAGTTCACAATAGTATCTATTAATACGGTGTTTGAAGAAATAAAAATTAATTATTTTGACAGAGAATCGTCACAATATGTACAAATAATTGGAAACAATAAAAAATGTAAACACGTTCTTATATACCATCTAAAAAGCACTTTAAAAATGCTAAAAAAACGAGAGTACAATTGAACAAAAGAAAATATTTATAAAGAGAACTACGATAGGTACAAGAATGTTGCCAAACGTCTTTTTTTTTAAATGAGGTGTGGTCACCACACCACTTTCTTTTGATGTTGTAGATATTTAATTTTGCAATTTTTTCAAAAACCATACTTCTTACAAAAAAGGTATAGACAATTACGTAAAATTATTTCTATTATTTCGAAGATACGAAAGCTCTGACCTTCCACCTTGCAGGCCAAGCTCCTTCATGGGGTGTTTGTGCCTCACCATTATTATTATTTATTTCTGGACTTTAAGGAAATTTTACTAAAAAACAAATTTTGCGATTTTTCCAAAAACTATTCCTTACAAAACTTTTCAAACAAAAGATAATTGCACAATATATGATTTTGTTTTTTAAAATTAAATTTTTATTTGTTACAGTATCAAAACGACTTATCGACACCCACGACTGTGTGAGTATCAAATAACTAGACAAGTCCGGGAAATGTGCACGCTCACCCTGAAAATAGTCAAAAACAGGCTAAAGGCCTCGGTTCAAATACACTCAGGGAGATAGGCGTGGTTCAATACGGTACGCCACAGGGCAAGCGTGTCGAGGTATATATAGGGTAGTACCAGATAAATGGGCGCCACAAGATTTAACTCGGGAAACCCACGTTCAACCGGACCTTGAGGGTCGAACAAGACGAAGAATACTCAAATAACTATTTCTGGAAGCCACAGCGCAGCGACAGACACAACAACCTACCTGCAATGCTCATCCGCCTCGTTCGGGCCTCACCTTACATTGGTCGTAACACAGTGACTCAGTTACCCTGTAAAGAAACATGCACAAGACACAAAGGAAAAATCATAAGCCCATACAGTTAATACATCTATTGGGCCACTCCACGTGACCAAACAAACCCCTTACAGTAGTACCGATGTAGTCGGCACGTATGACAATTTGTAATAACGACTTATGGGGTACGCCCAGCTGGAAAACGCTTTACCTAAAAATGGCGGCGCATAGCTGAGCCGAACAACAAATCCAGATCGGTTCTAGTTAAACGTCGGCTTAGGCCTCAACAGGCGTGACGCGCAAGCATGAAATCTGTATTAGAGTTCGAGTCACCATAACGCACTGACTTGCAGCAAAACAATTTAGAACAGCAATCGCTACATTTGTACCAAAGGGTACTATGCTTTAATTAAGCCTCAAGCGCAAACGTAAAAAAGTTAATTGACAAGACGAGGCTGCCTTGCAGCACTGAGTGTTAGAACACAAACATTAAATTTGTACTAGAGTGTACTCTGTATTAATTATGCGTCAAGCGCAGACTTAAATGGTTAATTGACAAAACAAGGCTGCCTTGCAGCACTGAGTGTTAGAATACAAACATTACATTTGTACTAGAGTGTACTCTGAACTAATTATGCGTCAAGCGCAGACTTAAAAGGTTAATTTACAAAACCAGGCTGCCTTGCAGCACTGATTGTTAGAACACAAACATTAAATTTGTACTAGAGTGTACTCTGCATTAATTATGCGTCAAGCGCAGACTTAAAAGGTTAATTTACACAAACATGCGGGTGAAATAGTCTATTATACAGATTTACCTTATTAGCTAGCTCGGCCTGCAGCTGGCGATGACATTCAACCCAGTGTCGGTATGTCGCTGCGCCCCTGATGTGTGTGGCAGAGACGAAATGCTGCGATGTCCTACAGAATCCCCTTTCAAAGAACGAAATGTGTCAAAGCCCCTTTGGCCATTACACAGCTAACAGCGTAGCCGTTGGATGGATCACTCAGGAAAAGAATCTCGCCTCACAGATGACAGCGGAAATGGGCTTCAACAGCCTACATACGAACTGACGCCCACAACGACTCGCAAACGGACTTCGCCATATCACAACACGAGTGCTCACCAACGTAGCCAAGCAGCGTCTGCTACTGAACGGGAAAAACAGATTTAAAAAGTCACAGAAAACACTGTATCAGCACAAACGGAATATGCGGGCGTCACCTACGCCCAAGCGTGAGGACGCCCACCCAACTCCCAACGTCGACCGTCTTGACCTGCGGCCTGAGACTGAATGGCTCAAAACTGACGCTCCAAGCTACCAGACGCGTTCACGAACCCAGCTGCCGCTACGTACGGCTGGAGTAATCAATGAGAAACCAGGGCCACGCGTCATACTAACTGCAGCTGTCTCGGTTCGAGAGAAATCGACAAATGCTTCAATTAAAATTCGAGAAGGTTTTCTCACTCGCACTCACTCAAAAAAAGACACGCAGCTGCATAGAGGGATGAAATAAAGGTTGGCGCGAATGCAAAGCTGTTAAGCGGAACCAAAAGTCACGTGCCGGACAAGATCTTTGCGTGATGCGGAAAGCTACAGTCTAAAGAATACTATAATGCCGAAACGGGTCTGACATACAGGTGGGCGCGCCAATTATGTACCAAAACTGTTTTAAAGGTTTATGTAGTTAATTAAATTACTGAGAAATATAAAATGGCCCGACATATTAAGCAATTATAAAATTTTCCTAGAAACCTGAAAAAAGCATAAGAGCAAAATAGTACTTCCCGTTGTCGATTTTAACCAAAAAGCACAGGGGTCTCGGAATTTATATTAAAAACGAATACATATTTTGAGGCCGATCGATTTGAGCTATAGCGAGGACACAGGCAGATTCAAAGACTGACACACTGACAGACAGACATCACTTCATAAACCTCTTTTTTCTTAAGCAGAAAACACGAAAGCAAAAATCTCAAGTTCGAACAAAATTACGAAGCAAAATAAAGTAAAATACCCATAAAAAATTAAAACTTAGAGAAACTATAAGAGGGAATCGAAAGAAAAGAAATAAAACGCATAGAATCAAATTTAAAAAAAGAAATCTGTAACCAATTTACTTTCTTTTCAGAAGTTAAAGAAAATATAGTTAGAAGTCATAAACATTTTCTAATTCGAGATCTTTGCAGAAATATCCGTTTTCGTCTTTTCTGATTCGGAAAAAGTGGTTTAGAAAGTGATGTCTGTCTGTCAGTCTGTGAGTCTGACTGCCGTGTGTTCTCTACATCCCAGACGGTTTAATATAGCGGTCTAAAAATTTATATAATCGTTTTTAGAATAAATTTGGAGATTCCAGTGATTTTAGGTTAAAACCGGCCAACCGGTTATTTTTATATTATTTTTCGGTTTGCAGGAATTTATTGTATTTGTTTGATAAAAATAATTTCTTTTAAGATAGGATCATATATTATACCATTATCCACAACTTTGAGAAGTGTAGTTTTTGAAAAAATCGTTACGCAGTAAAAGAAAAGTCGTACGGCAGCCACACAGAATCTTTTTAATGTTATTCTGCCAATATTCCTGCAGCACGGTGTAAGATATTCAGGTGATTCGACTTCTTACCATTTGGCAGATTGCGCTGGCTAATTTTTGTCCTAGTTCCGTGGGGATCCAACAGGTGGCGAAAGAGTAGAGCGGTAAAACGTCAGTTTGACGTTTCGTAACATTTAATTAATATTTTGTGTTATAAGTTGTGATGCTGGTTTAATATTGTGTATTGGTAAAAAAAGTATCTATTTTAGCGCCGTCAAATACTGAAATTCAAAAGAAGCGGCAATAAAAAAGGTTGTTTGTATTAACCTAGAAACCACTATTTGGACTATAAGGGAGCAACTGAATCCTAATTGAGAAAATATTACTGCTTGTTAGCAGAGCCGGATTAAGGATTTTGAGGCCCAGGGCTAAATTTTTTTAGAGGCCCCATTCCCATTTATGCAACAGGTACAAAGGGATCTAAATGATTAGAAACCGCACTAGATTATAACCTTCGAATCTTTTCGAGGCCCCCGAAATTCTGTGGCCCGGGGCTGCAGCCCCCTTAGCCCCCCCCCCCTTAATCCGGCTCTGCTTGTTAGGCTGCAACTCTAAAGTATCTGTTGCCAACAAGGTGCTTGTCTATAAAACTGCTGACACCAACATAGAGCTGCGATATCCAGTTGTGGAGTACCTACCTCGTATCGCATTCAGCAAATGTTGAAATCTTTGAACAAGAGAGGCAGTTTAGTGCAGTGCGAAATGTCTTCAGGGATTAGAAATACATCCTAATCCACGTGCAGTCAAGCTGAATAGACGTGCTAGCGCAGTGGGCGGACCCTTATTTGGCAGTTTTAGTATAGTTAAAGTTGGGCTCTTCCTACTATTACTGTGATGTTCTGCTACAGAATTGCTGTAAATTTTATAAAAACGGGTGGCGATTATAAACTCCAGGTGGTGGCAAAGGTCAGTCAGCTTCCATCAAAGAGCAGTCCGACGAAGATGATGTGGTTCAACGTATTGTTAAGAACATTCTGGTGTATGGAGATTTTATGGCCAATTTGATGGAGAAGTTTAAGCAACAGTTCTGAACACGACCAGCGTATTTCTACTGTAGAAGAAACTGGTGCTTCTCAAAACACAACTATCCGAACACACGATTTTAAAATGGATTCTCTTGAACAATATTTAAGACGAAATAACCTGAATATTCTAGAGATCAAGAAGCTTCCAATGAAGGAAGATACAGACCAAGTTCTTACAATTTTTGCGCTTCCAATCCAAGTTCCCAAGAACGCAATTGAAAGAAGTCATAGATTGAGGAGCAGGAATTCAAGTCTACCCACCCCAGTCATTGTGAAGTTTGTTAATTATAACCTCCGACAACGAATTTTCAAATCAAATAAAAGGAACCCTGGTTTTCATAAAAGAAGACCTAACAAAAGCAAGGCAATCATTTTTGCGTTCTGCTCAACAAATATATGTTTTTACCAATGTCTGGTCGCTGATGGCAAAGTTTTTAAGATTTAATGAGCTACTGAGTTACACAAAGAATCATTGAAAATGAACAGGGCTATGCAACAAACATTACAGTAGTTGATATACGTTTTCTGAATTTCCCTTGTCTCTAAAGCAGAATCGTGTTGTCCCAACTCTCTCCTCATCGTAATAATAAAATAACGTTGCACGCAATTGCAAAACGTCGGTGAAGTCAATTTGACATGCATAACCCTGTTCATTTTCAATGATCGTAAGTGTACCTACTATTCCACATGAAGCTGTGTTTATATTTTTTGCATGCTGCTTGCTGTAATTAAGTTACCGGTATAAGTATCTTTAATTTAATTTCTTATTGCAATTGCGCATTAAATTAGTTACTTAATTATATCTCATATTTCTGTTTTATTAAATAAAGAATCTATTGATCATGAATGATATCGCTTCTAATTTTCAGTGTGCACATCTGAATGCAAGATAATTCATGGCAAGTTTTTCAAATATTTGTGACCATGTAATTGATACAAACTACGACTCACTGAGTGTAAGTGAAACCTGGTTAACGTCTAATATATCTTCAGATGTGGTGGCAATAGATGGCTACTGCTTTTTGCATCTTGATCGTACAACAAGGGGAGGTGGAGTTGGCATACACGTTAAATTATCATTCAAGCATTATGTTATACAAGCTGATAATGTTATTGAACAGTTATTGATAGTGGTAACTGCTGGTAGACAAAAACTTTTATTTGGTGTAGTATATAAACCTCCGAAAAATAGTCACTTATAATACCATGAGTAGTCAAAGTTGTCGACTATTTTTGCAGTGGTATCACGAATGTTCATTGCGCTTTGATACGGATAATCCGAAGCGTAATGTACATGAGTAGTGATAACACCACAAAAATAATCTACTTAACTTTGACTAAGAATGGTATTCGACGAACTATTCATCAAACTGAAACCATTTTTTTAACATTTGTTTATCCTGAAATTGAGTTGTACCTTTTCTTTTAATAAATAAGTGTTGTTGTTAGTATATGTTGTAACTATTAATTACTTTAAAAAATTGTTGATTAAAACCACTAGTAAAAATTGTCAATATAGATCATTTTTGTTGGCTCAAAGACCTCAAATCTTGTATTTTTATTGGTCAGTTTTTGACAGATGACAAATGAATTGAATAGTCACTTGGAATTTTTAAATTGTCTTGATAATACATTAATACCTATACATAAATATACTGTACCCCCCACCCAAGAAAAGCGCCCTTTCATGCTTTCCAAGAATACTTTGACACTCAGCATCACTCCGTTTCGGTAATACAATAAAATGTTATGAACCAGTTATTTATCAAAAAAAAAACCCAAAAAAAATTTTTTTTGCAGACGACCATACTTTAAAAGTTGATGTTGCCTTCATTTTCGGAGGACCTATCGTATGAAAACGATCTAAGACTTCAGGAAGGTTTCTGGTGACCGTAATCGTGTACACATACAAACATACATACCCCGTACAGCACGCTTAGGCACCCCCCAATACGAGGGATGGATCTAGTGGGCTGGGGTCTTCACCAAAAGATCCGCGCAGTCGAGACGGAGATTTGGTAAATGGGGTTCATTAGTCGGTTGGCACGAATTTTAGAGATATTTGACTCAGAGTGGTTTTCGATATGAGGGAATTTCAATACTTCGTACACTTTGTGTCAAAGTAATAACATTTTTTTATCTAGGCAATTTCAATATATGTAGATTTACATATTTAATTTTGAACAAAAAGTAACATTCGATTTACTATCATTTATAGATTCTATTGCTTCTTGCAGGTAAATTGCGATACGTGTTATTTAAACTGCATGGCTTTTGGTTATAAATAAGGTATTGCTGACATGACTGTGTGAAGTTTATATATTTCTTATCAGCATTTTCATTTTGTTCTGTAAACTTAAATTGCCTATATATTTTTACTTCCTTTTACAATAAAGAAAGTATTGGATTCATCCCAAAAATTCGAAATTGAGATTTCAACATATCTTCACGTTTTAGAGTCCCCTGAACCCAAAAAACTTTTTTTTTATTGGTCTGTGTATCTGCCTGTGAACAGAATATCTCAAAAACAAAAAGAGGTATGGCGTTGAAACTTCATATATAAGCTTTGTGTACTATGTAGGTGCGACAGCAAGCTTTTGAAGAAAACCGCATAACCGGAAGTAGGTGTTTACTCTTGTGATTTTTCAGTTTTTTTTCGATTTTTTCAAAAACGGCTCTAACGATTTTTTTAAAACTTCTCATTTTTATTAGATTTTTATTGTGTATTGATGTGAGATAGGTGATTTTCCAGTTGAATACTTCTAAAATCGGTTTATTTTGTTGTTTTTCTAGGTTTTTTCTTAACTCCTATTTTAAATATAACTCCCAGTATATTATTACATTTTTGAATTCAACTTAAAATTCTAGAGAAAATTTGTCTCTTCACCTAACGCTCTATTTTGCACCGTTTTTGCAGAATTTGTAATTTTTTAAAATTTTTGACAAATGCTTAAAAATTTAAAATCAAATTTTTGGCCAATTATAAGATCACTGTAAAAGGAAGTTGTGTGCGTGTATCACACCAGATTTTTAGTTTTAGTTCTCGTCAAATACGTGTAAATTCCTGTTAGTGGCATTCAGACTCATTTTTCCGTTTATGATGAAACCGTTTTACGCTTTAAGTTTGATATTTCCTTTGTGAACCATACAGGATATTTGTTTCTATTCGTCGGATTGCATTTGATTCTAGGTACAGTTTGGTCTATAATGTTGTATAAAATGTTATAAAATTCATTAGTAGCCATGTTAACATCTACTATGGGTTCAAGAATACTCCAGTCTGTATTCTTCAACGTACTATATAGTAACAGAAAGTCACCTTTTTAAAAATCATACTTATTCAATGCGAGGTTATCGTTCACTGCAGGATTAAAACTAACTTGTGATCAACAGAGCGGGTTGCAGAACATCAGTGCCGTCTTTTATATGATTGAGGCCCCGGGCCCAAGGTAATAATGAAGGGGCCCTTTTAGAAAGGAAGTAACTCAATACAATACAAAAAATATTTTTAAAATACCTACTTTTATTTTTATACGACTATGTACTGAAACGAAATTAACATTCTAATAAAATGAATATAAACACAATAGAAATAAGAAAACTAAAAAATAGGTAATAATTATTGCTACACACTAATAAAAGATTTTTTGCTCGATTTGGTATGGGCAAAGTCCTGTGTTATATCTTCAAAATTTAAATTCAATGTCGCTTTCTATGCACATTAATGATAAAGAGTTTAGCCTCTCTTGTAGCGTAGTACTGCGAAGTTCGTTTTTTATCCTGTTTAACTTATGGATGTTTGCCTGTCTACCTATCTAACTGTCTGGAAGTGTAAGAGCTACTAAGTAGCCAGGATGTAAGCAAGGGGCTGGACCCCGATAATATTCCAGCTATATTTGTTACAAACTGCTCAATATCATTATCTGAGCCGTTAACTATTATGCGATTTCAACTTGGGCAACATAAATTGGGTTAAGAATGGCAATGAGCGTGACCCCCAACCAGCTTCAACGTACGACAATAATGCTAATTTTTTTGTGGACTGTATATCTGTAAGTGGAATTATGCAGTTTAATTGTTAAAAATATAAATTCAAGGATTCTAGACCTTGTGTTATCTAACAATGAACACATAGAGGTTATTCAATGCGAAAGCCTCCTTTTACTGCTGTAGATCAAAACTAGCCTCCTTTAGAAATATATTTTAGATATAAGTTTACAGAACCGCTTATTGCAGCCGCTCAAAATTTTCGTAATTTCTCCAAAGCTTATTAGAATGCTATTAATGGTAAATTACTGTCTTACGACTGGAATGTTGAAGTGAAATCGCTTAGCACTGAGAACTAAATATTATCTCATTATGAAATGTGTTATTTCAAAACATGTACCGATGTTTAATAAGCAATCAGATTATTTTCCTCTTTGGTTTTCAAGCGATCTAATTAAGCTGATGAGGGAAAAATCTAGAGTCCATCGAAAATATAAAAGATATAAATCTCCTGTTGACTATAATAGCTTCAGTTTACTTAGTAAAGCAGTGCTTTCGAACCTATATTAAAACAATCGAATCTAAAATCTGTTCTAATACCAAAAAGCTTTGGGTCTGGTCAACGTAGTACATTTATAAGTATTATTAATTTTTATTAATGATTTATAATTGCGTATAATTATCAAATGAATACACAACTTTAATTTTTATTTTTTTACAAAATTAATTAATGAATTACATAATTATTAGTTGATCAATGCGCCCGCCGGAGGCCCCAAAAAATTGGGGGCCCTGGGCCCGTGCCTAAAGACTGCACTGCAGAACATCAATTGGCACTAAAGCATCAAACTGCTGTCCCACACACAATTAAAAAGTGCACATAACTAAATCTAAGGTTTTATCAACGGAATTTCCAACGTTATTATACATTTGTAAACTGAATAAATCTAAAAATTCCTGTACACTTTTTGTTATCTGACTACCACTTACAAGATTATAATTAAAGTTATTAATTTCGAATATGTTAAAATCCCCTATGATTATTATTTCTTTTTCAAAAATATTTTGAATATTTTCCAACAAAGCAAAATGCTCTAAATAGTCATCCAATGATGATTTAGGCACAAAGTAAACTGTACTTATTATACCGGGTGGGCCACGAAACTTGTAGCCCCTCTAGCCAACTTTTGCATTATATTACAAAAAGTAATATAAATATATATAGCAAATATTGTTTATTTTGACATTTACCAACCATGATCTGTTTTTAATGCATAAAAAATAATGATCTACTCTTCTTTCATGTTTCGGTTGCAGTAGCAAATCTTCAGGGGCTACAAGTTTCGTGGCCCACCCGGTATAAGTGCATCCGAAACATTTTACTTTAATTGTTAACGTCTCAAGCTTGGTGTTAGTTTTTATAACTTCAGAATAATATTGTTTATTAATTGTGAAACAAATCTTTAGCTCCGGCTATTTGTTTCGTCATTTATTCATCTATTCCGGGCCAGCCTGTATATATTCATTCGAGTTATAATTTGCTGTATTTCAAATATTATCAAATTTTGTTTCGCGCAAGAGTGCTGGTTTTGGTTTTCCGAAATTCTTTTGTTATCTCTCCGCGCCAGCGGTCAGCTATTCCATCGTTTTGGGGGCATTCGATTTCTGCATTCGCTTGAAATAACTTGCTTCTACGAAGGCATTCCCGCGTGCTACTGCACCAATTATTAATTAACTTCGTTTGTGAGCTGATGACTAAAATCAGCTCTTTGACGTCATTCTTCAACGTCACTTTTTTAAACGCCATTTTTATATGCCGTTCTTAGACGACTCCTTATTTCGGTTTTCTAATTAACACCATAATCAATAACTTGGACCCGCAACTCCCTTCTGGGATGTCACCTTGAGTTTGCCAAGTTGTAATAAGGAGCGTCGTTCCATTATCAATTTCGGCCACGAGTTCGATGCTGCTGTCAGCTGTACGCTAAGCTAATCCTGGACCAATTCAGTGCCTGCCAGCAACGTTTTTTATCACCACCAGGTTAGTCTTGTTTCAACGTTTGTTGATAACCACGTTCGCCCATGAATTGTTGGCTGAATCGATTTTAACGACGCTTCAGATTTATAATTTACAAATTTAAACTCCGTTAACATGTAATGTATTAATTGATCACAAATCTACGCTTCATACATTTAAAACATAATGTATTAATTGTTCACAAATTTACAATTCACAAATTTAAAGTTTTGCTAAATGAATACGTATTAAGAATTTTGTAAAAAGTGCCCTCACGCCATTTTATTATCATTACCGAGATAACGGTTAAAACATATGACAGTGGTAAGCTTACTCCTTCATTGAGTTGTGATCACATTCAATCCCAGAGCCCAAAAGAGGTTCGCATATTTTTTGTGCGTGCTGCATTTTCAGCATTAGAAATAAACTGTATTATATACTGTATTTAAACCTTGTGATAAACAATTTACAGACCTAATTACAATGTTGCGAGCAACTATTAATTATTAATTAAATAAATCTAATCGTTGCTATAATTTTATTTATTTCTCGAAATCTGTGATTTCTGGCGCCCTGTATTTTTGTTATTATTAAAAGAGCTTGCAGCAGTTCAGCTGATGATAGAAATCTGCGACCCAAGGCCACCGAATTTGAAGCTAGCTAGGTCATTGCGGTGAGTAAGAACATTTCAGAGCTACCGTGGTGTATAAATGATAAGGGGGTTGATCTGCGATTATACTACCATAGATTATTATTAGTAATCGATCGCAGGTTGGCTTCTTTATTGTTTCACTGACGCCAAACGTGTGGGGCCCGACTTTGGTATTACATCAGCTGTGCAACCTGCAATTCTCTAACATTTTGACCAAATTATTTATTTCAAAATGAATGTTAACGCACTTCGTGTTGATGAGCTACTCTATGAGCTACTGTTCAGAGGCTTAGATAGGGACACGGTGGAAAGTATGAACGTCGACCAACGTCGTAGGACTTTGCGTGCGAAACTGTTACTAAAAAAGGCTGACCCTACGTTGCTTAGCGCTTATCAATTAGTAGCACCCTTTGATGTACAATTCGAACTTGATGCTTGTAAAGGCAAACTAACTGAACTTTCGGTGTTAGTTACGGCTTTCTCTGGGGCACCTTCTGATTCAGAATTTGCTCGGCTTGATACGCGGCTGACGCATTTGTATTCACGACTAACCAGGCTACAACCCTCTTCTAAATTAGAGCAGAAGCATGCTACCCTTATTAGTCAATGCTTAGATTTATTACAGTCACTTAATAATGAGCATGACGATTCGCAATTACAAGTAGATCCTTTGCCCTCAAATGTTGATGCCACTAATTTTTTCGATTCTGTTAATACAGTAGCTCCACCTAATTCTGACCCTATTGAACGTATGGCAGATAATATTGTTGACAACCCTAATCTAATTGAAGCAGCTGGGTTAGCTTCATCTACATTCCAACGACCTAGGGTATCTTTTTCTGATGAGCACGTACATTCGTACCCTCCTTTTACTCAACAGCCTAGTATGTCAGCTACTGCTAATTTGCGAACTGAATTAAACCACATTAATTAATCTACGACGTCGCTTCCTAGACATGTAGGTTTAGTTTCTCTACCGGTATGCAAATGTGGTGTATCATTTAATGGAGACACGACTACCATGGGGGTAAATTCTTTCCTACAACGTGTCGAAGAACTTAGAGTAGCGCGTAACATTTCGTACGACCAATTATTTTCTAGTGCTGTTGACCTTTTCTCGGGTCGTGGGTTAGTATGGTACCGTGCTATGCATCACCGGGTTTCAAACTGGCACGAATTAGTAGCTAAGTTGTGATCTGATTTTTTGCCTACTGATTCTGCTGAAGAATTATGGGACGAGATTAGGAAGGGCAAGCAGGGGGCCGATGAAAAACCCTCACTTTTTATTGCTGTGCTGCTTAATTTATTTGATCGTTTACTCATTAAACCATCTGAATCAATTCAACTTAAGCATACTATGAAAAATTTGCAACCCTTTTACGCTACTCAATTATCTTTAACAGTAGTCCACGATATTGAACACCTTGCATTTTTGTGTAAAAGTCTGGAAGACGTTAAGATACAGAATACTAAATATCGCAATCCTGCTGCTGCTTCATCCTTGCAACTGGAACCTGACTTGGCTTACTAGCCTATTCCTAAAAAACCTGTGACACAGACCGCACAAATGACAACTAAACATCCTGGTCCTAGAACTAACCGTGCAAAAAGTACTACCACTTGTTGGAACTGCCGTAAATTAGGCCATACTTTCCATACTTTCTCAGCAGATAAGACTATTTTTTGTTATATTTGCGGACATGCAAATAGTTATTTTGCCACTTGTCCTAAATGCCATCCAAAAAACGTAAAGTAAAGGGTAGATATCACAGCCGATCTATTCCTTATCCCTATTATACTAAGGCTGACACTTTATCTTGGGAATCTTGGTTACGGACTGTGAATGAATTTTGCCGTATGACTTGTAATACTTCAGCCACCTTTACTAAACAACTTTCTGACAACCGTCCTTATTTAACCATTTATATTAATGGCGAACCTATTCGTGCTCTTTGCGATACAGGGGCCAATCAAACTTTAATTGGGCGCAACGGTCTATATTTACTTCAGAGACATGATCTTAAATTGTGTAATAATAAGTCTCCGCTTACCTTGACTACTGCTGACGGTCAGCTACAAAATATTTTAGGTACTGTTGCCTTATCCATTACCATTGATGGTATTACTAGGTCCATCGATGCGGTTATTTGTGACTCAATTCAGTCTACACTAATTTTAGGTGTCGATTTTTGCTACGCTTTTGGAGCAAAGACTGATTTTGTCGCTGGGCGCTTCGATGTGGCTGAAACTTTTTCGCTGCAGACTATTTGTGGCGTAGTTGATTTGTCAGTTCAACAAAAACTTCTTCTAGACCAAGTTGTTGGAAAGTTTGCTGAAATTTCTGGTCCTACCTTAGGCTTAACTAATTTAGTCGTACACACTATTGATACGGGTAACGCATCACCTATTAAGCAAAGATATTACCCTTTGTCTCCTGCTATGCAAGTCCATGCCGACCACGAACTTGATCGCTTGTTAGAGATGGGTATTATTCGTCCCTCGAAATCTCCTTGAAGTTCTCCAATGGTTTTAGTCAAAAAGAAAGATGGTTCTTATCGACTTTGTTTCGACGGTCAAAAATTAAATTCAGTTACCAAGAAGGATGCTTATCCTTTACCCTATTTAAATAGCATTCTTGACAAATTGCGCGATGCACGTTATCTTACGTCCATCGATCTTAAACAAGCCTTTCACCAAATTCCTCTACATCCTGATTTGTGTGAAAAAAACAGCTTTTACAGTCCCTCGACGTGGTTTGTTCAAGTTTACAGTCGTTCCGTTTGGGATCGCGAACGCGCCAGCTAGTCAACAACGTCTCATGGATAGCATTTTTGGTCCACTATTGGGTGAAAATATTTTCGTGTATTTAGACGACATTGTTATTGTGTCTGGAACCTTTAAAGAACACTTGGACACCTTAGAGCAAGTTTATACTCGTCTTAAAGACGCTAACTTAACTGTCAATATCGACAAATGTCAGTTTTGCCGTCCCAGTCTTACGTACCTCGGCTTTGTCGTCGATAAAAATGGTTTACGTACGGACCCTGATAAAATTTTGGCTATCACTAAGTACCCTCAACCAAATACGGTGATCGAAGTCAAACGCTTTATTGGCTTAGCTTCTTGGTATCGTCGCTTCGTTCCAAATTTTGCCACTATTACTGCTCCTATTTCGGACCTAATTAAAGGTCGTATTAAAAAGCAGCGGGTGCATTGGACTGATGATGCTCTTAAATCCTTTAATCAAATTAAATCTTGTTTGACCTCCGCTCCTGTCTTGAGTAGTCCAAATTTTTCACTACCGTTCACGTTACAATGTGACGCCTCTAATTTTGGCCTAGGTTGTGTCCTTACACAAAATATTGACGATGAGGAAAAGGTTATTGCTTATGCTTCAAGTACCCTTAACAAGGCCGAACGCAATTATTCTGTCACAGAGAGAGAGTGTTTAGCTGTCATCTTTGGCATTGAGAAATTTAGACCGTATATCGAAGGTACACATTTCACTGTGTTAACTGACCACTATTCATTATTGTGGCTTACCAATATGAAAGACCCCACTGGCCGTTTAGCCCGTTGGAGTGTTCGTCTGTCGCAATATGATTTTACAATTCGACACCGACAGGGCAAACATAATGTAGTTCCCGATGCTTTATCGCGAGCTCCTATTCACGTTTCCGCTCTAGAACTTGTTGATGGTGACTTAGACTCTTGGTACTTAAAAATGCTTGAACGTGTTAGCCAAAGTCCTAATCAATTTCCTACTTGGCGAATTGAAAATCACCGACTTTTTAAGTATGTTTCCAACCGTCATGCCATTGTTAGCAACTTAGTGGAATGGAAACAGGTTATACCCCGTTCTCGCCGAACTGAAATTTACAAACTCTTTCATGACAGTCTTACATCTGCTCACTTGGGTAGTTATAAAACCTTTTGTAAGATCTCCGAACAATATTACTGGCCTAAAATGCGTGCCGATGTCATCCGTCACATACGCCATTGTGAAACTTGTGCTGCGAGTAAAGTTAGTCAACTTGCTAGACCTGGTTTAATGGGCCAAAATAAGAAGATTTTATACCCTTTTCAATGTTTGCCAATTGACATAATGGGTCCTTTACCTCGCACGAAAACTGGTAACACTTCTATCATAGTTGTATGCGACTGGCTAACCAAGTTTACCCTAGTTAAAGCTGTTCGCGCTGCCACTGCTAAAGCAGTAGCCAAGTTTTTGGAGAACGAAGTCTTCCTCATTTTTGGTGTTCCTCAGATATGTATGGTTGATAGCGGACCACAATTTATCAGTTCCCAATTTAAAGCCTTGATGAAACAATACCAAGTTCAACAAGTTTGGTATAATGCTTCTTACCATCCTCAAGTCAATTTTGTCGAGAGAGTTAACCGAGTTATCGGTACTGCTCTTCGCTCTTATGTTTCGGATAATCATCGGTCGTGGGACGAACATATTTATCAAGTTGCACACGCTTTGCGTAACGCCGTTCATGAGATGACGGGTTACACCCCTTCTTTCTTAAATTTTGGGAGGACTGTACCAGTTTCTGGGACTTAATACGGTCGTCTTAAGAACTTCCAAGAAGAATTATCTTTAGAAACTCGTGAAGACCTGGCTTCAGACGTTAACCAACTTTCTGAACTTTATCAAGACGTTGTTAAACGCCTCAATAATTCCTACCAACGCAATTCCAAGCACTATAACTTGCGTAAGCGTCCATTAAAATTTAATGTCAATGATTTGGTTTGGAAAAGGAATTACGTCTTATCTGATGCATCTAAATCCTTCAATCAGAAATTGGCTCCTAAATATGTCAAATGCAGAGTACTAAAAGTTACCGGTCCTCTTACTTATCAGTTAGTGACCGTCCCCGACAATAAGAACGTTGGAGTTTGGCATATTAAAGATTTAAAACCTTACTTTGGAGAAGGACAAGTGGAGGAGTGAATGTTGGTGTGCCTGATTGTATGTATGATGATGTATGTGCATGTTTAGCTTATCTCGCCTATTCACCCTACGGATAGTATTATACCTACTATCAACATTATTCTCACCCTTTTCGACTTGATAACCAATTTCTACTATTATGATTATTGTTTATTGCGTGCTTCTTTAAGCCGTATCTTTTTGCTTTTGAGTGCTAGTTAAGCACCTTGAGCGATTCCCCAATTACCGATTTGATGGTACTTTTTCCTATCATTAGATTATATTAGGTGAAACCCTTTTAAGTGACGGATTTCCTCGCTTCTTTATAGATAGCGATTGGACCTTTTGTCGAACTCTTTTTGAGTCTATTGTTGATAGTGAAGCAAGTGTTTAGGTGAGTTGCTTTCGTGATGAATGCGTGAGTCTTTTTTACTATTTTGAAGTGTGATTTTCTGACGATGGAATTAGCCTTAAGGAGTTTCTAGACCTGCACGATTTACTTAGGGTGGTTGGTTGGGCACGCAGGGATGGTCACGATAGGAAGCATTGTCATCTTGCTTTTCCTTTTTTAGAGTATAGGGTGGTTGGTTGGGCATGCAGGGTCGGTCTCTTTTTGGGAAACATTTCTATCAAATATTTATTATTTCCTTTCCCCATCTCGCTTCACGAGATATTTCCCAAGCGTCAAGTTGCCATTATAAATTTCTTTAGTGGCCTGTATTGCTTGTGGTACGCACGAGTTCACGTTTATATTTTATTTTTTGATAATTTTTTCTCCATACTTTTGCTATTGGGTTACCTTGGTTTTGAGTTGAGTATTGATGATGCGGTTCGAATTTTTCGGATGTTTGTGAGTTTTTCGGATGTTTGTAGTAGGGTGAATTGTGTCCTATGTGATGCAGTCGGTTTTTGCTGTGTTTAGCAGTTTTTTAGGCTTCTGTCCGGTTTAGACAGAACGTCTATTTTTTGGCGGTGTCCTATGTGGTGCCCCTGTTATTTTTAAGCCGATTTATAAGGGTTGTTTCCTTTGGCTTATCTTCTCGAAAGAGGATTTTTCCATAGCGTTTCGCTTTGTGTGTTGGCATCATCGATCTCATTCTCCAATTCCTTGGTTTCCTGCATCTTTTTATGTTCCATACTTTTTCATTTTATTCCGTTATACCTCAGGTATTTCTCTTGGCCGTGGGGAATGACACAAATCTTTAGCTCCGGCTTTTTGTTTCGTCATTTATTCATCTATTCCGGGCCAGCCTGTATATATTTACTCGAGTTATAATTTGCTGTATTTCAAATATTATCAAATTTTGTTTCGCGCAAGAGTGCTGGTTTTGGTTTTTCCGAAATTTTTTTGTTATCTCTCCGCGCCAGCGGTCAGCTATTCCATCGTTTTGCGGGCATTTGATTTCTGCATTCGTTTGAAGTAACTTGCTTCTACAAAGGCATTCCCGCGTGCTACTGCACCAATTATTAATTAACTTTGTTTGTGAGCTGATGACTAAAATCGTCATTCTTCAACGTCACTTTTTTAAACGCCATTCTTATATGCCGTTCTTAGACGACTCCTTATTTGGGTTTCCTAATTAACACCATAATCAATAACTTGGACCCGCAACTCCCTTCTGGGATGTCACCTTGAGCTTGCCAAGTTGTAATAAGGAGCGTTGTTCCATTATCAATTTCGGCCACAAGTTCGATGCTGCTGTCGGCTGTACGCTAAGCTAATCCTGGACCAATTCAGTGCCTGCCGGCAACGTTTTTTATCACCACCCAGGTTAGTCTTGTTTCAACGTTTGTTGATAACCACGTTCGCCCATGAATTGTTGGCTGAATCGATTTTAACGACGCTTCAGATTTATAATTTACAAATTTAAACTCCGTTAACATGTAATGTATTAATTGATCACAAATCTACGCTTCATACATTTAAAACATAATGTATTAATTGTTCACAAATTTACAATTCACAAATTTAAAGTTTTGCTAAATGAATACGTATTAAGAATTTTGTAAAAAGTGCCCTCACGCCATTTTATCATCATTACCAAGATAACGGTTAAAACATATGACAGTGGTAAGCTTACTCCTTCATTGAGTTGTGATCACATTCAATCCCAGAGCCCAAAAGAGGTTCGCATATTTTTTGTGCGTGCTGCATTTTCAGCATTAGTAATATACTGTATTTAAACCTTGTGATAAACAATTTACAGACCTAATTACAATGTTGCGAGCAACTATTAATTATTAATTAAATAAATCTAATCGTTGCTATAATTTTATTTATTTCTCGAAATCTGTGATTTCTGGCGCCCTGTATTTTTGTTATTATTAAAAGAGCTTGCAGCAGTTCAGCTGATGATAGAAATCTGCGACCCAAGGCCACCGAATTTGAAGCTAGCTAGGTCATTGCGGTGAGTAAGAACATTTCAGAGCTACCGTGGTGTATAAATGATAAGGGGGTTGATCTGCGATTATACTACCATAGATTATTGTTAGTAATCGATCGCAGGTTGGCTTCTTTATTGTTTCAATTGTAATTCACACACCTTCTCCCCTTTCTTTGCCAGTAATAATTTAATTTCTATCGCATCTGTATATATTGTAGCATTCATAAAAAATTTCAGTATTATATATATCTGAATCAAGTCAAGTTTCATTCGATACAATGCAATCAGCCGCAAGGTTACATTTAAAGGTGTTTGTTTTTGTTTGAAGCCCTCTAACATTTTGATATTACAAAATAAATTCTTTGTCTTTCATGACAGATTTTATATAACTGAAAATGTTAAGTCAATATAAACAATTAACAAATTAACAAATAAAGAAAAAAAGTATATATGCAATGCGACTCACCTGAAATTTGCTATAGGCAATAAGAAAAAAAATGGAAAAAAATGGAATAAACAGAAATTTATCCAAAGTTCTAACACAAATAATAAATAATAATAATTATCACAAAATTGTTATATTTGAAACGCCATCCTACTTACATAATAAAATAACATTTCGGACAGATGTTCATACCTGCACTTGAGGTTTAGGGGCAATGTATCGATCCCTTTACAAACAGAATTTGTTAAACGACAGTATATTATTATGTATTTATTACAAATATAAGGGCAACTACTTTCTCATATTATTGTTAAAGTGCTGCACTAAACTTTTGTAAAGAACTGTTTTGCTTATTGTTGCAAATGTAACAGATTGCAAATAAATTACTTGTGAAATAAGTTCCAAGACTTTTGATATCCTCATTTCCTTCACGCTGTGAATCCATTTTGAAGGGCTCCAACACTTTTGAAAGATGATTTGTAGATAATAACTAGTAATTTTTTTATCTACTCCAGTGGGATAAGTAACTCATTACTTCATTCATTTGACACTATTTCAGTTAGGTAATGAAGCTCATTACACCACTCAGTTATGTAATGGCTTCATTACTTAACTGAGTGGTGTAATGACTTCATTACGTAACTGAAATAGTGTCAAATGAATGACATAATGACATTTGCCTACTAAAATATTTTTGAAAATTACAGATCTGACATTTCTCTTAATGCACTTTTCTCAATTTTAGGCAGTCGTAGATAAAATTTTGTACAATACATGTGTGATAATGCATCATTAATATACTTGTGTGCTTACATAACTTGTGCTACGCACTCGTTTGTAACTTACACACACGTATATTAATGATGCTCTTATCCCACTTGTATAGTAAATAACTATTATATAATCGTTTTTGTCATATATTGTCGCTTCACATGTCAATTAATTGATGTTTGACATATTTGTAGGATGCCATTATTGTTTATATCTGCCTTTGCAGCACTTTACTGTTTAATTAAATAAATAAAATTACAAACAAAGCGCTACCAATAACGAGTATGACTGCAAAGGAATAAATTCATATTTATAGGCGGACTTCCTTCTATCCAGTTATCATGTAGTAATTGGTTATTATAATTTGTGTTTCTTGAATTTTGAATCACTCTCTATAATGTACTATAATATGTAACAAAATAATTAATATAAATATCAACAAAACATTATTAAAAATATTAAAATTTTTATAAATATTAACCCTTAAACTATGCATTGAAAGCTAATAAAAGTCAAATAAGTTTTATTATTTTAATAAATTAAAGAAAGACGTATTACATACTAATATTTTTACTTAAGTGAAAATAATACAATTTTCCAGTGACATATGTACTATCTCATATTAGGAAAACTTGATTGAACGTTTCATAAAAAATAATAGTTGAAATATTGTTCCATTTGTCACTGAATTAAATAGTAGTTTGTATACCAAGGCACTGAAGTTAAGCTTTTTATCAAGAATATGGATTTAGTTACCGAGGTCCGTAGGGCCAAGGCAAATAAACCACATGAGGTATAAAAAGAAACTTCAGTGCCGAGGAGTACATTATGTTTTATTTGAAATCGAGAAATCGTGAAATTACAACATTTTAACCAACTTTTCTAGGTTATGTTAATGTCGGTTGACGTTTATCTGTCGCCTCGCCACCTACAAAAAAGTCGTAAAACAATGGATTACTTTACTGCCGATTTCTCGTATTTTAATGACGATTTCGAGGTACTTTAATGCCGATTTCAAATAAAATAATTTTTACCCAGTATCTGCAAAACAATAAAATACCATACAATTTGTACAATTACAATAAAACACTTTATTCAAAAACGCGCTTCATTTAATGTTCACTTTTATCATACCTAATTATTAGTGGGTATTCTATCATTTTTAGATATATATATATATAATCAAAAGCCTTTTTACCGTGAAGTGTAAGGCATTACATATGCTTCTGTATTGTGTATACATACATTTCACCCCTATTTGCATATATGTTCATAAGTCTCTATCGCTATAAATAAATTTCTTCCAGTCTTTCTTGTTTTTCGCTATATTTGCTGCTTGAACCTTCGTGAGCCCTCTGTGTTCTAACATCTTCTCTACGGTTTGGTTCCACGTTGTCTTCGGTCTCCCTCTGTTCTTCTTTTCTTGTCCTTTGGCCTCCCATATTATCTTTACCGGTCTCTTCTTACTCATTCGTTGGAGATGTCCGTACCATCGTAGTTGACACTCCTCTATCCTTCCTGCTACTGGTTTCACCTTCAGCTGTTGTCTTATGCTATCGTTTCTAATCCGGTCCATCCGTGTGATCCCTAGTACTCTTCTTAGGTACTTCATCTCCATAGTTTGGATTTTGTTATTAAGTTTCTTTGTTAGAACCTAACTTTCCGATCCAAAGGTTAGTATAGGAACAAATACCGACTTGAAAATACTCATCTTCGTTTTTATTGAAACTTCTCTTTTCCCCAGGAAGTTGTTTCTGAGATTGTGATATATTTTTGATGCACTCTCTATTCTGTTGTTTATTTCCATTTCATGGTTACCTTTACTGTCGAGGTGCACTCCTAAGTATTTAAAGGTGTCTACTTTGTCTATCATCTTTCCGTTTAGTTCTATGTTTAATTGTACGTCTGATTTCCCGATGATCATAATTTTTGTTTTTTCTTCGTTTATCTTTAATTTTTTCCTTGTTAATTCTTCTTCCCATATGTCTAAATTTTTCTTCAGGTCTCTTTCGTTCTTTGCAAATATGACAAGGTCGTCGGCAAACGCGCACTCACTTAACCGCACTAGTTCTAAGTTTCGATACCCCACATTTACTTTTGATGCTCTTTTTCTTGCTTCTTTTATTACGTCGTCCATGACCACGTTAAATAGTGTTGGGCTTAAGACCCCTCCTTGCCGTAATCCTTCGTTTACCGGGAACTCTCGTGATTGCATGTTATCAGTTCTTATGATGTTTTTGTTGTTTTTATGCAAGCTCATTATAGCTCTTACTAATTTTGGGTTAATTTTTCTTTTTATTAAGCTCTCCTCCACAATTGATCTTGATACTCTGTAGAATGCCTTGTCTAGATCGAGAAACGCTAGATATATTTCGGTGTTTGTGTTCCTTGTCCTTTCTATCATCTGTTTAATTGTGAATATATGATCGTGTATACTTCTGCCTTTCCTGAAGCCACTTTGCGACTGTTCAAGTTGTGGGTCTAGTACTTGTGTCAATTCTGTTTCCAGAATTCGCTCATAAACCATCGATACTATACTCAGCAGGGTAATCCCTCGATAATTATTACAGTCTCTGCGGTCTCCCTTCTTGTGTATTGGAACAATGATTCCTGTTGTCCAGTCTTCCGGTACTTTACCGTCATCCCAGGCCTTGTTACATATTTTCGTTAGCATCTCAACTCCTTTTTCGCCCATATTTTTCAGCATCTCTCCTGTTATACTGTCATTACCGCCCGCCTTTCCCTTTTTAAGCTTCTTTATCGCTTCCTTCACGTCTCTTGGCTGTATATGTTTACCTTGTTGGGTTTCTTCTGTATTGTACGTTCCTTCTTGGTTTTTTCCCCCAGCTCCTTTGTTCAACAATTTCTCGTAATACTGTCTCCATCTTTCTATTATATCCTCTTCTGATGTTAATACTGTTCCGTATTCATCCTTGATTTGCTTGATTGTTTCTCGTTTGTTGTCTGATCTTAAGTTTTTCAATGTTTTGTAGAACAATTTTTGATTCGTATGGAAATCCGTTTCCATTTTCTTGCCAAAATCTTCCCAAGATACTCTTTTTGCTTCTAATACTGTTCTTTTGGCTTTTTCTCTCTGTAATTTGTAATCTTGGTACGTGTCATTATTTCTAATACGCAGATATGCTTTCCATTTTTCTTTCTTTATTTTGATTTCTTTCTTCACACTGTCGTTCCACCAGGCCGTTTGCTTTCTGCTTTTATTTACTTTCGATATGCCACATGTTTCTCTTGCTGCGTTTATTAAAATGCTTTTGAATGTTTTCCATATTTCCTCTACATCGCGATTTTCAGGTTCCCTCAATACATTTATCATTTCCTCAACTTTATTACCATATTTGAGCGCTACTTCTGTATTTGTTAATCTGTAGGTCTTTATTGTCTCTTTACTATTGCCTTTTAGTATTTCTAATTTACTATTGTTACTGCTAGTTTCTTGGCATCCTATCTTCGTTTTCGCTTTTAGCAGGTAGTGGTCACTGTTTATGTCGGGTCTTCTGTTAACTCGGACGTCTATTATTTCACGTCTGATGCTCCTACTTGCTAACACGTAGTCAATAATGGACTTTTCTTTTCTGCTTGGGGCTTCTCTCGTATATTTGTGCGCATCCTTGTGCTGGAAAAATGTGTTCATCACTACTAGGTTATGTAGCACACAAAAATCTATAATTCTATGTCCATTATTGTTTCTCATTGCCTCTCCATACTTTCCTATTACGTCACTTGATCGGTCGTCTCTTACGCCAACTCTGCCATTTAGATCGCCCAATACCAATATTTTTCCTTTGCAGCTTTCCACTATTTCGGATGCTTCTTCCCAAAATTTATCTTTGGAGTCTGCTTTCTCGTCATCATTCGGTCCATACAATATTACTAAATGTATTTTATTTCTTTCTCCCATTTGCAGTTCAATTTTCATTATTCTTTCTGATGTACAGTCGTGTGCAAATAAATCTGGGACAGTGTTTTTTTCACATGCAGATTCAGTTAAGAATTTGAAGAATATTTCCATGGATTTCCTCTTATCAGAGAGAGTTACGGGTTTCAGTACCTGTTAAAGTTTAATGTAACTCTTTCTGATAGCAGGCAATCCATGGAGATATTCTTCAATTCTTAACTGAATCTGCATGTGAAAAAAACACTGTCCCAGATTTATTTGCACACGACTGTACATTCCCAATTAGTTAAGTATTTTGCTACTCTTTTGTGCACTATGCACCCTACTCCTCCTTTAGCCCTTTCTTCATGCTTAACTCCGCTTAGTATCATTATATGTCCTTCCTCGAGTTCTGTGGCCTTTTTTCCTTTGTGTTTAGTTTCCGTAATTGCTAAAATGTTTATATCAATTTCTTCGAATTCCTTGACAAGTTCTTTTTCTTTTCCGTGAAGACCTCTAATGTTCCATGTTGCCATGTTCATTCTTCGTGTACCATTTCTTTGCCGTGTCGTTTCCAGATTTTCCTTAAGATTGCCTTCCGTTAATCGTTTTTTGAATCAATATCTTCTGCCCGTTCTGGTTTTCTGCTTCTTGAAATGGTTAACCTTTCCTCATCCTTGTTCCATTTCCACTCCTGTCCGTCAATTAGTACTTTCTGGAATCCTACTTTTATTTTTCGCCCTTTTTTCAGTTCTTCTTTAGCAGCTTTCCTAATTTTCCCTTGTATTTCTCTCTCGTTTTTCGTCAAATCATCATTAATGTATATTTTTTCTTCTTTGTAGTTTCTCAATTTATTTTTATTTTTCATTACTTCGATTTTTTCATTTGCGCTATTTAGTTCAATAAGGTATGTTTTTATGCCCAACTTGGTGGCCGATTTAACATTTATTTTTATATCTAATTGGTTCTCTATGAAATCCTTCATTACTTGCCTTGATGTTAGGTTCTCATCTTCACCTATCCTAAGTCCTTGTACTACGATGTTATTTCTTCTTTTCTCTCTTTCCATTGCATCCAGTCTGGCATTTATTGTCTTGATTTCCATTTTTAGTTGCATATTTTCTTTTTTCGTGATTTCATTTTCTGCTTTCAGTTCTTTTATCTCTCTACTATATACTTTTTGCTCTTCTCTCATCCCTTTTATCTCTTCTGCTAACGATTGCATAGCTTTCAAAATTTTTTCTAGCTTATCATCATCTTCTTTTGTTTTGCTTTTGTTGGGAGAGCGTGCTTTTTTCTTGCTTTTCTTAAACGTGTCTTCCTCCTCTCCGCTCACCCAATTTCTTCTTCTTTTTCCTTCGTCTGTTGTATATTCTTCGCTGTCCATTTTCAGTTTTCCGTTATCCGTTTTTTAAATTGTTAATTTTGTATGTTTCCGCAAATCAGCTGTTTCAGGTCGACGGCCGCGTTGAGATCGACGGTCGGCTTATCTTGGGTCGCACCGCGCCGCGATAGGAGCCGCTGCCCGGCCACCTGTCCGTCTTCTCGTACGCTGTATTCTTCTGGGCACTCTATTTCTGCTTGGTTTGCTTATAATTCTATTTTTACCTTACTGTTCCTTTATTTCTCTTTGGATTTCACTCACTATTAATTATCTCTCGCTATTAGATTCTGAATCGTAATTTACTTCGCTCGGAACCTCCCGATATTCGAGTTTAGTTTCGGAGCTAATAAAGCACGACCGCACCAGAATCAAACCACTACTCCCATTTTTAGATACTGAATAAATATTTAATATTGAGTGAAATCAAGTATGTACTTGCAAGAAAGCCCTGAAGTATAAACGATTTATAAACTCTGATTTATAATATAAGAGTAATTTACATTGCAAGACCGTTACTAAGAACTTTGCGTGCAAGGACGGTATCTAGCAGTCAAGCGATAGTCAACTAGTTATCTGTGTAAGCAGGTAAAGTTCTGGTACCGACCGAGCTGTATACATCTTTTTATGATATTCTGAATCGTAAATTTTTTATAAGAAATTCTTAAATTCAAATTACGTTACTGCTTATTTTTATACCTGGAGACGGTTTAGTAAATAGGTGTCTACAATAAATTATTCAGAATACCATAAAAGTAAATTTCAAAGCGTTTCATTCCACACCTAGGAATATGACCTGAGGGGTTGCCGAAATATCATTTTCCGAAACCCAGTCAATCTGGCACACCGTTAACGGCATACTGGGTGATATGTTAGCATTATGCTTTCGACGACTGCTTTACTTTCCCTACTTTCACAACTTTGGTTTCGGTACCCAATTTTTAAAGCGACTGTATGGGCCGTTCGCCAGTTGCCAGATGTGGTGATTGAAGCCCCAGAATATCATGACACATTTTATTATTAACTAAGTCACCTTGCACCTGCACTGTGTGTTGCTTAATTACAGAATTTCAGGCTTATGGGTTTTAAAACGGGTACCCAAATTAAAACTAAATTAAATGTAATGGTTTGTAGGCTTGAAATGACGCACTTCACCAAAAATATCGAACCCGCACATTAATTTTTTCCTTGTATTACAGTATTTCACCAAAAATATCGAAGCCGCACATTAATTTTTTCCTTGTATTACAGTATTACAGTAGTACTGTAAGTTGGCAATTCTGTGTAGCACCAAGGCCTATTGAATTGTGAGATAAATGTTGCAAACGTTTACAATTCAGCGAGCCCTGTGCAGTGCTTCGTTTTGAAATCTTTGTAATATCTCCACGTTTGAATTACTTGTCGTGTCCCACAGCTGTACACCCAGATTGATTGGAGAATTGATTTGTACAGTTACTATCCTAGTTTGAGTAGTACTGTCGTAGCTTAAACTGAAGTTGCTTCTGCTCAGTCCATTGTGTTTCTGCCACGTTTGCTGTCTATCCAACTGTAGTTTTTCTAGTGCTTTCAAAGGACGTATGGGCCTGCAAGATGTTAATTCTTTTGGAGTTTTACCCAGTTTAGATATCATCTTCCATTGCTTCGGAAAATAATTATATCTAAGTGGCATTACATATTTTATACAAAACTGCAAACATACCCATTTTGATCAACTTCTATTGAACTTTTGCTGTTATCAGCTCGTACACTGGTGTTTTTCGAGTTTGTTTCTTTCATCATTACATCCTCATTTGGTAATCTTGTAGTGTACGTCGGCCACTTTAAACGACAGTTCCTAGAGCCAGTAATATAGCAAGGAGAGATAAATTAACCCTCTTGTTATGGTCTACACAAATTGTTTAAATTACACAGGAATGTTTGAACTAGGTACACACAAATCTTAAACTGCAGCTAAGCTGAATTCGTACCTTTTTACAAAAAATATTGTCAAATTTCACTTCCACCTGCATTACTGGCTCTAGCAACGGTTGTTCAAAGTGGGCGTCGTACACTACAAGATAACCCCTCATTTTTTCACGAGTTGATTGCATTTCGAAGAGTTCAAACACTTTTAAAATATGTAAATATGACTTCACTTTACATGTCAATATTTGACGTGCTTGTGAGCCGCCATTATTGTTTACCTAAATTTAATTCAAGTTGGCTTTGTCGTATCCTTTTTTACACTTCCGCCATCTAGCGTAATATTTGTGAATGAGGACAAAATTTAGTTCGCCTAGAAGCCCAGTCGAATCACCTGAATATCTTACACCGTGACCGTGGTCAAAACTGAGGCAAAACCTAACCTACTAACCTTGAATTTGACATAAGACTTACAGTATCACCAACAACACACTTCAGTATTGCCAAACGTAAAACGAATCGTCGTTGCTAGGCAGAAAAGTTGCCAATGAGAAAAGTTCCACATTTCTTAACGATTTTGAATGAAGAAATGTAGTACATTTCCAAACGAAATGCGATAATATATATATTTTTTGTAAAAAGTGTGAAAACTCTTGCTGTTTAATCTCGAATTAAACAGACTAAATTTTAGTTCAAAAATTTACGAAATCCAGTTCATAGGTTTCAAATGCAGTTCTGATTTCATATGCACGAAGTTTAAATGCCGCAACTGCAAGTAATCATATTGCGTTAATGCACGACCTACTAATCAGAGTTCAGTGTAACATGCCTGCAGATATAGCGGAAATAAACTTGCTTAATGCTGACACATATTATGAAATAGGCCGACTAATTCATACACAATGAGACCACAGTTACAAAACACTTTCAGATCAAATATTATGAAATGTTATATCGTCACTGTAAATATCCTTTTCCTACGATCACTAAGAAAAATGCCAAAAATGGCATGGCTTGGTGTTACTGAAAGTGACACATTGCACAGTTCACCTGAAAAGGTCACGTGGAGCCAGAGCTGGCAGTAACTAGTAACTAAGTTACTCGAAAGTATCTAAGTTACTTGAATGTAACTTAGTTCCTTTTTTAAATAACTTACAAGTATCTTGTACCTAGTTACTTTTACGAAGTAACTTGTAACCGTTACTTTAGAAAAGTAACTTAAGTTACAAAAGTAACTTTAGTTACAAAATGTAACTTTAGTTACAAAATGTAACTTCAGTTACAAAAAGTAACCCGCCTCAGACTGGCCCGTCGCCGACGGCGCGGCGATCGCATGAAAGAAACTCATTTAATGTACTAGATAAACTAGCCAACACAAAATAAATAGTTATTTGGTCAATTTGGTGTTTTTCGGAATAAAATATTTTGTTTATGTGTGAAATAATTCATTATTAAATTTCCGTTTGTTTTAGAAATATTTTCATTTCTATTATTATGTACATACTTATAAACTAGTTGATTTACTAATGTTTCGTAAGCTCCAGGCTCAGCTCCAGGATATATAGGATAACTAACTATATAGGACATAAAATAATAGGTTATGATATAATGTTTTATGGTTTTGACTTTTGTCTTTTATAGCTATTTTATCTAGAGTTCGGTATATTTTATTATAAAATCCTCATTTGCTTTGTATTTTAGCATATTTTGGAGATGCAAAGAAAATCCTAATTTTTTTATTTTGAATCCTTTTGGTTTAATATAAATAAGAAGTAACTTAGAAACTGTAAGTTACTTTTCAAAAGTAACTAAGTTACTTTAGGAACTTAGATACTTTTTTAAGAAAAGTAACTTTTTCCAAGTAACTTAGATACTTTTTAAAAAGTAGCTTGTAACTTGTAACTAGTTACATTTTAAAAGTAACTATCTCAGCTCTGCGTGGAGCGTGCGTTTTCTGTCTTGAAGCACTAGTGCGACATGGTCTCCCGTAGCAACTAAAATGCGCGAGAGCGTCACGGTCAATTCGGCATAAAACACTGCAAGTCGCGAAACAAGCCGGTTTAAAAATCTAGTAAGCTAATGTTACAGAAACAGTATGACAATTTAAGTTGATGTTTAAACAATAATTGTTTCATTTTGCGGTTAAAAGTGGTAAATTTGGTTTATATTATAAAGAATCGATAGTATATTGGTGGTAGTCGGAAAAGTATAGTGTATAACACGTGCTCATTGGATATTTCACACTTCTGCGAATGAGCCACTTGCCTTCGGCTTGTGGCTCAACTATCACATTCGTGTGAAATATCCAACTTTCAGCACTAGTTAGACAATATACTATTGCACTTTGAAATCGTTGTAACTAAGCAATTATGTTTGTATAAATAGAACCTTAATTTTTGAAATAAATCAATCGACTATTATAGTTTGGTTCATTTACATCGATGCTACCCTTCCAAGCCTAAAATTATGAAATGTGAGGCTGCGTTTCAGAGTAGTCACAAATATCCTAGTCCCTTTGAGTGACATGGACTACATTGTCTTAAAACAAGGGTGCAGTTTCACCCTTTGTGCTGAAAACGTTGGGGACACAACCAGTGCAAGTATCAGAATCCTGATACAGCCTCCAAGCAATTCTGTTCACTTGCTATAAATAAAAATTTTTTTTTTGAGTAGGTTTGCAACATTTCTACCAGAGAATTCAATTACATTGGCATAATTTTTATTAGTAAAGTTAGTAGCGACTATGAAAAATGGCAACGGTGTTGTAAAAAGATAAATAAGTAATTTATTTTCGTCTACAATAATCCCGAAAATTCGAGACTTGTAACAAGAAATAATTCTTGGTGATTAATTCGAAGATTTAGTAGAGTGAAGAGGCTGCGAATAGCGTGAACAGTCCTGCAGAAATCAAGAAACGATAGCGTAGATTACAACCGAAGTAGAGGTTAGCGCGAGGAGTCACGAAGAAGGTCAAGCTCGGAAATAAAGCGACGTTGCCAGAGCGCACAAAAGTCCGTAATATTGAAGACAGAAGAAGGTAGAGATTATAAAGATTAAAAAGAGAGGGAATACTGAAAAAGAGCAGGGATCCGACGGGTTGAACGGTTTCTGTGCTTTTTTGCGGAATCCTGTCCAGGTAAAATGGAAGAATTAGTAGAAATAATCACAGAATTGTCAGGTGATATAAAAGAGATAAAAAAAAGACAAAAAAAGTACCATGAAGAGACCATAGAGCTAAGGAAAGAAAATGAAGAGCTAAAAAAACAAATACAGAAACTAAAAGCTAGAATTGAAACTCTGGAAAAAAATGATCGGGTAAAAGTAGGACAAAAAACGGAGGCAGAAAACACAGTCAATTTAAATGAAGAGATGGAAGAAAGGAGGAAAACCGAAATGAAAGAACTGCAAATCCAAGTGGAACAACTTGAAAGGGAGAAAAGCAAATGCAATATCGTAGTTTCAGCGATAAAATTTGGAAGAACAGAGAGCAGCAACCTGAAAGAGAATGTGGAGCAATTCATAGAAATAAAACTAAAGGTTAAGGCGAACATCAAAAGAATAATAAAAATTGGGATTGACACATGCCTGGCAGAAATGAAGAGTATGGAGGACAAAATAAACATAATGAGGAATAAGCATAAACTAAGGAAACTGCAAAATGAAGTGGTATACATTAAACAAGACTTTACAAAGAAGGAACAAGATATACAAAACAAAATTGTTAAAAGAGCCAGAGAGGAGAGAAATCTGGGGAAAAGGACAAAAATAGAATACATGAAGCTGATTATTAATGGGAATAAATGGGTCTGGGATGAAACTAAGGAAAGGCTGATTGAGAGAAGTATAGAAAGGGGATTTCCATAAAAAAACTAAATAAACTGACAGTGATAGGTCCGATGACAACAAAGGCAAAGCAAACGGACATGAGTATAAATATCAGAAAGGAAAAGGGAAAACATACAAAGGCAAAAACACAGGAATTATCAACGAAGCTTAAAATAGGTATGTGGAATGTGCGAGGCATATATGAAGAAGGAGCGATTATAATACTGACAAAAGAAGCAGAAAGATAACAAATGGATCTAATCGCCATACAAGAAACCCACATAAAGGAAACAGCTACAGTAGAACTGCATGATCGCATAATGTTTACAAGCGGAGGCGAAACGAGAAAATACGGGGTTGGATTTCTCATCAGTAAGGAACTAAGTGACAAGGTAGTCAGGTTCGAGCCAATATCGGATAGAATATGTTATATCGAAATAAAAGACGAGGTCAACATGGCTATCTTAAATATGTATGCACCAACAGAGGAGAAAACCCCAGATGACAAAGACGTCTTTTACGAAAATCTGGAAGGGGCATTTAGTCAAATGAACAAAAAGAGCATAAGAATTGTTTTAGGAGATGCTAATGCCAAGGTACGGAAGGAACTAATATACAAACACATAACAGGAGGAGAAAGTCGACATGAGATAAGCAACGATAAGGGAATAAGAATAATAGGATTTGTAGAACAGAACCAGATGAAAATCATGAGCACAAACTTTAAAAGAAAAAATATTACAAAGAGACATGGATATCGCCCAATGGTAATTGTAGAAATCAAATTGACCACGTAAAGATAGACAAGAAGCACTGTAAGACTATAAACAATGTTAAATCGTGTCGAGGCGCTGATGTAGACACGGATCACTTTTTGGTTAGGGTAGACATGAAGGTGAATAGGAAGCTGAAGAAGAAGAAGATTCAGAAATGGAAGAAACAGTATGATTACCAGGCACTGAAGGACCTGAATGTTCAACGAAAGTATGAAAAAGAAATCAAGGCTAAATGCAAAGAGGATAAAGGACAAATGCACAAAATATTGAACAAGAATGGGAAAAAGTGGAGAAACTTGTAAAACAAGCAACGGAAAAGGCAATCCCACTGAAACAAAGAATAAAAAGTCACACATGGTGGGATGAAGAATGCAAAAGGGAAGTGGAGAAGAGAAATAAACTAAGACTCAAAGTGCTTCAGACACAAAACCAGGATGTCGAGAATTCATACCAGGAGCAGAGATCAAAAACCAAAAAACTGAACAGGAAAAAGAAAAGAGAGTACATGAAACAAAGAGTGAAAGAAATAGAACGCCAGTACCAAAATAAAGAAATAAGAAATTTCTATAGAGAAGTGAAGAAGTGAAAGAAAAGAGCCAACCATACAACGTATATAAAAGACAAGAAAGGTAATCTACTTAGAGGCAAAGAAAAAATAGAGGAGAAATGGAGGGAGTACTTCTATATGAGATGCTAAACGAGGGTGAAAGAGAAATACAAGAGGAAGGTGAAGAAGATGATAGACAAGAACAAGAGAGGCAAAGGAAGGCAGAAGAAGCTGAAGAGCCGCGAAGAGAAAAAATAGAGGAAATAATAGACATTCTAAGAAACAATAAAAGTCCAGGAATAAATGGCATCACTGCAGAAAATATAAAGTAAGCGGGAGAGAGCTTTAGGGGAAAAATATACCAGCTTATATTAGAGATATGGAGACAAAGAAGAATGCCTACCAGCTGGGAAAATGCAACAACAGTGCCGATTTTAAAAAAGGAGATACCACCGATTGTAACAATTACTGTGGAATTTCATTACTGGACGTTACATATAAGATTTTAGCAAGCTTAGTTAAAAGGAGGGTAGAGAAGATTGTAGAACCACAAATTGCGGAGTACCAAGCAGGGTTCAGGAAAAGCCTAGAGACAACGGATGAAATCTTCTTGATGAAGGAGCTATTAACAACCGGTTACGAATTCCAACTTCCCCTAGTAGTACTCTTTGTGGATTTTAAAAGGGCTTACGATCCTGTTAATAGAAGGAGGATGATGGGCATAATGAAGGAATTCAAAATATCAGTAAAACTAGTAAAACTACTCGAAGTGACACTGAATAACACAAAAAGCAATGTAAGAGTGGGCGGAGAAAACACTGAAGACTTTGAAATTAAAAACGGTCTAAGACAGGGCGACCCACTAGCCACGTTACTGTTCAATTTAACACTAGAAGCTATTATACGGGAAAGCAAATGAAATAAGATAGAGCATATACTCATTAAAAGTCTTCAAGTGATTGGGTACGCAGATGACATTGCATTAGTAACAAGAAGCATCAAGGAACTAAAAGAATTAACGGGAATATTAGCAAAAGAAGCACAAAAAATGAGATTAGAGATAAATAATGGGAAAACGAAAATTATGAGAATAGGAACTAAAAGAGAAGAAGTCAGAGGGTGGAAGATTGGGAATAAAATGGCAAAGTTTGAAGAGATAGAAAAATGTGTATATCTGGGAGCCTTACCTACTGACAAATAACTGCCGCGAAGAAAAAGAAATTGAGGCGAGGCTGCTGAAAGCGAATAGAAGTGTAGGGACAATAAATCACCTTCTACGGTCCAAGCATCTAACAATAAACACAAAACTAAGACTCTACAAAACCATAGTAAGACCTATGGCATTATACGGGTGCAAAACTTGGACCCTAAACAACAAAGTACAAGAGAGGCTAAGAGCATGGGAAAGGAAAATACTGAGGAAAGTACTAGGAGGGAAAAAGAAGGGGATTTATACAAAAGAAGAACGAATGAGGAAGTGTACCAATTATATAAGAGTCCAACTATCGACGAGGTGGTCAAAGCACGACGAATCCAGTGGTTAGGGCATCTGGAACAAATGCCAGCAGACTTAATAGTGAAAAAAAAATCATGGAGGGAACCAGGATTAAAGAAGAAAAGGGGAGAGAGGCCGTACTACAAGATTTAAGTGAGAAGAAAGTAAGAAACTAGAAAAGCAAAGCTAAGGACAGAAATGAATAGAAGAAGATAATTAAGCTATGGGCCTAAAAGGCCTGCAAACAGCTAAAATATATATAATAGCGACTATTTGATCACTTAACAAAAAAACCTACCTTGAACACAAATAACATACACTTTTCAAGAGGTTGCAAATAACATAAGTTACTTGAATGGACAAAGTAAAATCGTTTTTGAAATTTTAACTGAATAATATAAACACTTGGCGAGTGGAACACTAACGTTCTAACCTGTAAACAAACGAAAATGAAATCAAGCTTGGCTTTGAAATATTTGTTGTATGAATAATATGTTGGTGGCACTGTAAGTCTATGTCAAATTCGAGGTTAGCAGGTTAGGTTTTGCGTCAGTTTTGACACAGACACTGACATAGTCTCACTCTGAGCACTACGCGTCTCGTGCGCATGAATGAGAATTTGAAGCCGCCTTTAGAAGCAAATTTTAAACTTGACCGTGAGCATATCTTGTAACACAGGACGCTAGGAGCATGTGACCATATGCTGCAGCCTGATTGATGCGCTGAAACATAAGCGGGAGGTGCTACCTTGGCGCCTTTTTACAATTTGAAAATTGTGATAATTGTTGCACTGTCACTAAAGTTATCGAATAAGGAAAATAAAAAAATGCTGTTTATAATTTTTGAGCGGACAAATATGCAGGTCTGGGGTATAACGTAGATGTTAGTTAGTTTGTTTGTATCAAAGCAATAAATATACACAAAACTACGTAATGCACACAAAAGTCGTCAAATTGATTTAATATCTTCTGCATTGCTATTACCAGTGCTGCACAAGACGTTGATAACCCAAATGGTACCACTCTGAATTGAAATATTTCCCCATCAATACAAAACCCAGTATATTTTCTTGATTCTTCATGTAATGGTATTAGCCAAAACGAATTTTTCAGATCTAACTTTGTAAGAATCTTTTTATCCCAAATTCTACTTAATAACCCATCTATAGTTTGTGGCGATTCGTATTGTGGTTTAGTTATTTGATTTATTCTGCGTGCATCTAAACATAATCTAAGAGAACCATCACGTTTCTTAACTACTACCAACGGATTAATAAAATTACTTTTTGAAGCTTCTATCACACCATCTGTTACCATCTTTTGTATTTCCGTCCTCACCTGTCCTCGTAATTTATATGGTATTGGGTAAGATTTACTATTAAAACTTTTCTCTTCATGAACCTGTAACTTATGAATGTATTTCTGAGCTTGTCCTACTTTCTCATTGATAACCTCTTTATTTTTATAAATTATTTCTAATATTTGGTCAGTAAATTGTTTATGCTTCTCACCTATTTTTAATTCACTCAGCAATAACCCCTTATAATCATATTTATCTTCAATATCATTTATTATATTATAATTAACAATTATTCCTTCATTATTCTTTATTGCGTCTCCAATTTTCTCTAATTGGCTACACTTATCTTCTTGGCTGACTCTACTAGTACATATCCAAGATTTAATTAACCCCTTCAAATGGATACACCTTTGTGCACCATCAATATTTATTTCTAGTTGTTGAATAATATCAATTCCTAACACCATGTCTACTGTAAGTCCTCTAACAATAAACAACCTAACTACACCTTCCCATTGACCAATAACTATTTTAATATTTAACATTCTGTTCCTTGTTGAGATTTTTCTTTTAGTAGCCGATAGCAAATCTATTTTATTCACTTTAATGATATTTTTGTATAGGACATCTAAATTATCTAAAATTACCTTCTCATTTATTAAGGATGCCATAGCTTTAATTCTTGTAACATTTCATTGTGATAGATAGTGGAGCCATGTCTTCAATTTTCACTAATTTCGCTTGATTGTTAAAATACGTGTGGTTCTTTAATTAACATTCTAAAATTACTATATTACATATTTACAAACCGAGTTTCTTTTTGTCATCTCATAACTCTTTTAAAATCATCTGTAGGGGTCTTTTTACCGTCCTTTGCTTCTTTAGCTGTTTGTTTTAATTTTATTATTTCCAATTCCAGCCTCGGTACTTCATTTTGTCTCTGTCTTTCTTTTAATTTCTTTCCTTCTTCCTTTAGTCTTGGTTTAACTGTTTCCTTCTGTATATTCTTCTTATATTTATTTATTTTAATTATACAACCTCCTGTTACTCTATTTACTTTATAAAATCGTTTATTTCTTCTTAAATCTTTATTATTCTTGTACTTTATAATATTATTTATTATTCCTCCACTTACCACATTTAATTCTTTATTACTTACCACTTCATTATATTTTACCAGTTTACCATTTTCCGCAGAATCGTCTTCCTCATTCTGTCTTTGTATGTCCTCAATTTTTCCTTCCAACTCATCCTTATTCTTTACTAATTTCTCTGCCATAATGTGTGTTAAATTTACCTCTAACTGTTTACTTTCATCCTTCCATTCTTTTCTCACCTCATCCTTAAATTCTTCTTTAGAACTTTTAAAAATTTCAGTAATTTTATTTATTTGTATTTGCAATTCTTGCTTATTCTGGAGTTGTACTTTGTTAAATTCTTCTCTTAATTCCTTCATCATCACTTCCATCTTATCTGCTTGGTCTTTTTGTTCTTGCAGCTTGTTTGCAGTACTCTGAATTGCGTCTCTTAACCTACCTTCCCTTTCCTCTGCATCTTTTTTACTTTCCTCAGCCTTTTCTTTAATTGACTGTTGCAATCTTCTTTCTCTTTCCTCTGCCTTTTCCGCAATTTCTTGTAAATCCTTCCTCAACTCTGTTGCATCTTTCTTACTGTCTTGCGTTATCTTATCTGCAGTTTTTTTAATTGCTGCTTGCAACCTAACTTCCCTTTCCTCAGCATCCTTATTTGCCTCGTTCTTACTTTCCTCTGCCTTTTCCGCAATTGACTGTTGCAACTCCTTTTTCAACTCTTTTGTATTTTGTGCAATAAATGCCATTAACTTCTCCATATCCATGGTTGATTTTCCTGTTGATTCAGCTTGTAATCTTACCTGATCACCTTGCTGTATTTCCTCTACTTCACCTTCCGGACCACTCTCTACTACTTCCATTTCTTCTTGTTCTACCTCTTTTTCTTCTTCAATCTTCTTGCTTTTTCTTGTAGTTCTTTTATCAGCCATATTTCCTAATTTTAACTTGTACTCAAAACGTATTTACTTTTATTAAACCTTATCTCAACTTGCAAATCCTTGTATTTTTGTTCAACAATGAATCTTTATCAGAAAACTTTACTTATTATTATTGACTGTTCCTTTATTTGATCTCAATTACCTAATTCTTACTTTCCAAAACGTGATTTATTTTATTTTACCTATCCTGACACTTATATCACAATTACTTACTTAATTATGTTCTAACAAACTGACTTATAATCACACTTTTGCCCTACGTTTTGAGCGACCATTACTTTATGCACTGGATACGTGTGTATGATTTTATATTTACTTTTGCTTCACGTTCCAATACCTATTAATAATTATACCAAGGCTCAAATATAATATTATTATTGTATGCTTATTTAATTCAAATGTCGAAGCTTTAACTTTATTATAAATCAATTTAATTATATTTCAAAATGCATGAGTACTCTTTGCTCAGGGTATGGTTTGCCAAAATCTAGTTAGTTGTTTGTTGCTATTTTATTTTTATTTGAACTGCAATTACTGAATGTCACTTGCTGTCAACTATTATTTCAATACAGTGTTTAATGACACTTTTCAATTAATATGACATAAATAAAATCCTTTACAACGGTTTTGACTGTATGATATTCCGATAAGTATACAATTATATCTTAATAAACTTTTCTAATTATTTCTTATTTCAGAATTACCTCAAAACAGTTTAGTGTTCACCCACCTGGATTTCTTACTTTGCAGAGCAACTCAGAATCACCGTGGTATGATTTTGTCCTGCTACCTGTAACCCTTCACTCCTTTGCCACGACACACTGGTCACTATCCAACCGCCTCCTTATACGCAACACCTCAAGATACTGGCTGTCACCTATTCCTTCTCTAGCCCTGCACAACTGTCACTCCTGAAATCTCCTTCTGTCCAGCTCCTCACGGGTAAGTCTATTTCCTCATGTACTTGTAAATTGACTGCATACTGCCTTAGGTCCATCCATCTCCATCCACGTCATCAACCGTCAGCACAATATAACACCTCCAAGATCTCCCCTTGTCAATACAGTCCAACTGGTTTCCTCCAAATGGTTCCAATTCAATGAGTTCCCGCTTCGTCAGGATACGTCCACGAAAAACTCCAACCAATAATAATAATCCTCCAATTAATGTAACTCCTTATTCCTTGTATTGTAAACTCCGTCAATTATATCCAATTCTTATTCTTCTTGCTTCTTTTACTTGTTAATATTGTAGTCATACCATATCATACATTTATTTAATTAAATTTTATTTTTTTCCTATATGTTTCACTTGCTTATCACTTTACATATACTTAGTAAACCCTTTTATTATATTGTATTTTAATTCAAATAAATTAAGGGCAAATTTCTGGTTTATTTTACCAAAACACAAATTTTTACATCTGTTTTTCAAAGTTGTTATTTCAATAATTATCCCAATTTTTATTGCTATCCTAGACTACCATTATTCCTGCCTGCTACATGTTATAAATAAATTTGAATGGTGCTCACTTTATAAATTGTTACAAATATAATTTTATTCTGTCATATGCAACATTCAACTCTGTAGGTATTGTTCATTCTTGTTACCATCATCAAGTAGTATTCATTATGTAATAACTTTCTTTTAAAATGTATTTTGAATCTTTGAGTTTCAATTTTTATTCAATTAAATAAGCAATCATTAACACAATTTTCAAAATCTTATCATTTCAGTATAATTACTGTATTGAACTTTTCATTTTTAGATTCATGTAAATAAATAACCGTATTTAATGTAATACATGGCCTCTATATACCATAGCAATATATATATATATATATACACATGTAGAGGGCCATTACGAAGCCAAAATCAATACACTCTGCCTCTTATACCAAGCCCGGCACCTACTTGCGAAGCCCTATTCCGGGCTTCGTAAAAACTCCATGTATATTGCTCCATTTTTCAATGTTATGTTGTAAATTACTCAGATTTAAATTTTTTACTTGCGAAGCCTTAATTTGGGCTTCATAAAAACTCCATGTATGTCGCTCTATTTTTCAATGCTATGTTGTAAATTGCTCAGATTTAAATTCTTACGGGGCTTCATATTGATGGAATTTATCTCAAAATATACAGGTTTAGTTCATAGTAAATTTCTGTAGGGGGCGCTGCTCTTTTTCAGTGTATATAAAATATACACATTTGAATGAAATGACCGATTATAGGAGCCAAGTACATACCGTTAAGCTTGCGAATCCCTAAATTTGGCAACCCTGTTTAATTCGGATTGCAATTATTCGCTGATAGCTGGATTACTTACAATGGCTACACTTATTTTAAATTATTATAAGCAGCATTTAAATAAATTAGCGTTGTAGCTTCAGTTCGTCTTTAAAATGATCAATTACTGACAAGATTTTGTGTGAACTGTTGTAATAATTCCCGAGTGCGGCGGCAGGAGGGTATTTAACAGCAGACACGAGTGCTTCACAGCACAAAGTTATCTGTGCTTTCTCAATTTGTGCATTATTTATTTTACAAATAAAAGTTAACATCTTAAAAATAGTTTTATCAATTTATCAACGTATAATAACGATAGCAACGACATGTAAATAATTGACATTCAAAATTTATCGTGATAATATTTCAAACGATAACAACTATCGTGATATTTTTGAAATAGAGACTTGATTTGTTATACTTAAACAAATAAAGAGTTTCTATTGGTTGCAACTGTATGAGGAAATTTTCTAAGTTTATTGAAATAATTTTATTTTTAAATCAACTTTAGTTAACAATTAGGTGTGCCAAAAACCAAAAGTTGAGTATTAATTAAGATAATGGAAGTCATCGGTCAATTAAATACACAATTTGTTTCCATATTTTGCGAAAGAATCGCCCCTCTTTATTATTTACAGTGTATTTTTTATTTTGTTAATATAAAAAAAAATAACTAAAGTCTCTATGGAGAACTACTTTTTTGTGTTATTGCAACCCCGTCATCTTTGGTTGGGGCCACTTTTTGCAAGTGCAAGAAAGATAGCTGACAAAAAACTTTTTTTATATAACATTTATTAAACTGTTACTTGACATATAAGGGAAATGCATAATATAAAATATTACATATTGGATATAAGATACTCAATACTTGTTTTCTTATTCAACTGAAAATGTTATATATATATAGTCAAGGAAAATATTATGCAGCCAAAGTTATAAAAAGTTGCTCAAGTTTTATTTGAAATTTTCAATACACTACAGTAGCTTCATCAGAAGTCAAAAATGAATCCATTAGCTGATATTTTGGGCCGATATATTTTTTTAAAGGTTAAACTGAATATGTAGTGTTTTCAGGTTACGTTTTCATTTTTAATTTAGTATTAAGTTTAACTTTTAAAGTAACGATAAAAAAAAATTTAAAATCTTATTAAAGTTTGCATGTAATTTTAGGTTATGTTTTTATTTTGAATATTGATTGACATGACAGAAAAATTGTAATTGTCATGTAAATTTATTGGAAAGTTTTTGGTTGCATAAATTACCAATTTTAAATCTACATATAAGTATACCTCGCAGTTTTGAATTATAAATCTCAACAACAGAGCAAGAGCTAAAGTTAAAATGAATATTAATATGAACGTTAAAGCATAACCTAAAACCACATACTAAACACTAATATATTTTTTAAAAATTAGGTGTTATTACTTTAAAAGTTAAACCTTCATGAAGAAGTAATAAAGAAATCACCTAAAAGCACCACATTTTTAATTTAACCTTCTTTAAAAAAATAATACCAGATAAAAATGTAACCTATTGGTTTTTTATACATAATTTTACTTTTTCATTAAGCCACTATCGTAGCAACATGTTTAATTTTATATAAAACTTACTGTCCTTGTTTTAAATTTGGCTGCATATCTTCCTCGACCATAAAAAAGATAAAGATGTAATTAAAAACATAATTTATCAACTTATTTTCATTGTTTTGCGATACAAACTTAAAAACTAAACGAAAACGTAATATCTTCTTTTAGGTTGAACCAACTTAAACAAAAAATGCAAAAATAAATCAAATAAAACGCTTACTGCAAACTTCTTTTTAGAAACAAAAAATGCAACTATTTTTCTCTGAAAACATTATACACAAAGGTTGTTATGCGCACCCAATCTTTGTTAATGAACACACCAACGTGTTTAGTTAGCAATTCGTCACACTCATGTTTTTTGGTGTTATTTTCTTCTGAATATGCAATTTGAAGGGAGTTTTAACAATATTTTTTTCTGTTTCAGTCCATTTCACGCGACCACATTTCTTTATTTCATTTTCATCGCTTCCTAAAAAACATTAATTATTGCATAACTTACTAAAGCAGGTGAAAAAAATTAATACTTTTCGCTTTCTTGATTGGGGGCTCCTTTGCTGAGGGTCCTGAATCGGTGTCTGCTGTCACGAATTGAGAATTTTCTTCAGTTTCGCATGTTTCAACATTGGCCGTGTTAGACGAACCATATAAGTGTTCTTGGTCATCAGATTCAGAGCTAAAGTAAACATCGTTGTCAACTTCTATTTCATTCAGGGATTTTCCTTTAAATTGTTTCCCTCTGCCCTTCTCTAATAGAAGTAAAACTTTAGCTACCTTAGCTGTTTGATAAATGTCTTGGGGTAATCTGTTTAATAAAGTGATATAATATCTACAATTTTGTGTAGTTAGAACTGTAACAATACCTGTAAAACTCTGTGTGAGTTTTTTTTGTATGCCCCATGAACGTGGCAACTTGTTCCATTTCATTATCGTCCATTGTCATAAGTTGTAAAGTAGTTGCGATATGCTTTCGAAATTTTGTTGAAGTTAAAAGAGAAGGGTTTTTAGCACCACAGTTAGTCGCACATTTTCTGATAACGTGGTATCCCGCCATCCATTTGTTTGATGAGCCTGGATTGGCAAAAAGATACGGGTTTGATGTTGGTACTACATTTGACTATTCTCTAACTTCTAATATTAATTTAATATATTTTTGAATTTGTGGCGGAAACAAAATAGGTTTTGGTTTGGAACCCTTACCACCTGTAACAACTCTTTTAAGTTTTTTGCTAATAATTTTTTCAATATTTGTCAATGATTCAACAAAAGCTTCTTCGTTTGTTGTGTCCTGATTCTTGTTGTATGTAATTATTTTTAAATATTGTACATCACCAACACGCTTTCGGTTGAACATTACAGTTAGTGCTAAGATACACTGGGTTAAGAGTTTATAATTAGTTATCAAATTGATATTGTTTTTAAGTTCGTCATATGCGTTATTTGCCAAGTGGTTTACGTATGTTTGAAAAGCTTGTATGTCATTTGTTAATGGAAGAGCATTCGGCTTCTCCCATTGCCTCTCCTTTAATACTTTTAGAGCGATGCTGGAAATTTCATTACACCAGTGTCCGTGTATTAATTTTTTGATTTCTTTAATTTCTGTTTTCTTTATATCTCTGTTTTCCCATTTAATCTTAGGTAAGTTTTTTTTTTCTATCACTAACTTGAACGCAATATCACAGACAATTTTTAAATTTGTTCCCATATGCAGCGCTAACGATGGAGAGTTATACCATCTATTTAAAGGAGCATAGCCACTTATTACTTTAGTAGCGGATATTAAATCTTGAAATATCTCTGGTTTTAATGCATCAAACAATACGTCAATTGAAGTGTTAATGGTTCTTAACGCTATCAGTAGTCTAGCCATTTCTCGCATTTTGTTTGAAATGACAGTAGCGATTTGTTGCCTTTTATGTTTACTTAAAAGAGCTTCCCCATAAAGGCAAATTAGAGAGTCACTTTTCGCTGTTAAGCTAATTTCATCAGCTCGCATTATACTAAAAACTTCTTCTCTGATACGGGATGATTTTGAAAAATTTTCATTTTTTGAAGTCATTGTAGCCAAAAAACTTTGGCTTTTGGTCAAGCAATTCTTTCCAGGATCCGTTTCAGTGCTAGGTTTCTGTTTACATATTTTAACATGCTTATATAAAAGATTTTTTGTATAATGTCCGAGGCAATAAATACATACGAAATATTTTGTGTTAGGTTTCTTGGAAGTTCTAACAGGATTAACAACATTTTTTTCCGTTTTCAAGTAGAAATATCCTTGCTTTCTTAATGCTGATACTAAAGCCAAACGTTCCTTACTTTTAGGAGATAAACTTTTAATTTTTAGAACTTGTTTATTGTCCTTGTGATGTCTAAAGAGAAGTCTTGTAAAATGTGTGAATACATCACCATAGCAGATAGGACAAATAGTTGGCCGTTCCCTTGCAGATGGCTTTTTAGAATACTGTTGCTGATAATCCTTAAACGAAATATTATTTTAAACATATAAAAATTAATGTTAATGTTTATAACATTTTTGATAAAAATTATGGAAGTCTTACTATTTCATGAAATGCCGTATTTCGTTCTGCTCCTGCGCTTGCCAAAATATTTACAGTTTCTTGTTCTGGTTCATTAACGTTTTTCGGTTTATCTAAAGACTTTTCTTTTTCTTTAACCTGTGATATGTCTAAACTTTTCAAATAACTCAATACTTTGGAATTTGATGTTTCTGAAGGCAATGGAATGTCTTCAAATAATCTATTTGGTTGTCTAATCGATTTATCTTGATATTTTTGGGAAATAGCAAAATTCTAAAAATATTTAAGGAAAATATATTAAAAAAATTAATTTATTACAAATTATACCTTTATCAAAGGAATAACGTCAGATTTTTCAGAGAAGTCGGTTTCAGATGGAACATACTCAGAACTAGAATACCGATACGGTTCAGATTCAGGAACAATTGATTGTTGATTATCAGAGTCGTCATTTTCAGTACGTGTTGATTCAATTTGGGCCACCTCAATTCCTTCACTGGCATAAGCTTAAGTTTTTTAAAATTGGTATATTCTAGCATAAGAGCAAATTTATTTTAATTATATTAAAAGATAAAGTTAGTGTGAAGAAATTAGAAATGCCCTAGCACTAACACTACAAGCAGTATCTTGTATTCTTCGAATATTTAGTACATGTAAAAAAATTCAGCTTTTTTCTAATAACAGAAATTTTATATCTGAAACAGAAGTTATAAAAAGTAATTATTTGTGAGACTGCTTTATGCAAAAAACGCCGAAACAGATCAATTTTGCTTTTGAAAGGGGGTATGACTGCGATACATTACCGCGCTCTTTCATTCCTTTGGCTTATCTGCTTATTTATTACAGCTTCAAAAATATTAAACAGAACTGTAGGTCGATTGAGACAACGCTTTAGAGTCTTTTGATTAATTTCACGGCTGTGCGGATTTTCCTTAAATTGAATAAATACTTTCCGAAAAATTGCATTGGAAAATGTTACATACAAATAATTTAAAATAAGATTTTAGATAACAATTTACTTTCACCGAAGAAATAAACCTTTCTGGAAAGTGGAGCTGCTGATTCAGTAACTGTAGACCGGATATTATAAAAGGTCAAAACCGGTCTACAATTGTCAAATCGGTCACAGGTCGACTCTTCTCAACAGGTTTATAAATGATTAATTTTAAATTGATTGAATTTGACACTTTCATATGCGGTTTCTGGATAGGTATTTACCAAAAACTCTTTAAAATAACAATGTGCTTTGTTTTATGCTAATACAGCTGGAAGCAACAATTTTTTTAATTCGGGAGCATTGATTGTTTGGCCTTTGTAAAGCGGCTTTAAAGCAGTTTTGACATTTTTGTCACATTACATTGGCGTATCAAAAGAAATTATTAACTGACATTGACAAAATAAAGTGATATTTAACACCACTGCGTCTTATTGTATTAACAAAGCTAAAATGAGCTGTTGAAAATTGTTTGCACCCAATTGTACACTATAAGGAAAGCCGATTTTTGGATTTGCTTAGTTCTTATAACATTATTAAAGAAATGGGCGGGGGAACTGTTTTTTAGTACTTAGCTAATACTCACAATGATAATGGAGCTGGAGTCCTTGGTTGGAATTCTATATTATTTCTGAAAAGGATTTAGATGCAAATTCAAACTTTTAAATACCTCTATAAAAGTTTATATCGCAGAAAAAGAGAACATTTACATTGATTTAAATACGTTCTAAATTAATCAAATTATTTCAATCAATGCCTGTCATATAAAAAGCAATTAAATTTCATTGCACCCAATATTATATAACTTGTATAAAGACAAAGGACAAACTTTATGCCAAATAAACTTACCTATCTTATTTTGAGTGGCCAATTTGACCAAAAACTTGGCACGATTCATTTTTCACTGTGCACTGCGACATCAACCGAAACAATGGAGTTCATAAGGAGAAAACCAGACCAAATCACTACTCAGCGTTTTTGAAATGGCAACACAGCAGGGACTCTTTAAATGCGTCAAATAATTATATTTTATACAAATGGGCTTCTGATTATCGGTGGTATGTCAATGGCTTCGTTAAAACGGTCGCATATGCTTTTTGCTAAAGATGAAATATTTGTACCCCTCTCAGGTTCCCTTTGTTCACGACCTTCTAAATTACAGATATATTTGACTGGTACGTGCTTATCTCTTTAAACAGACCAGGGCTTCTGAGTGCCTGTTGTATGCACTGGGCTGTGTATCATCCATGGCACATGTATATATATATATATATATATATATATATTGCGGATTTCTACATCATTGTTGACGTCTTCCGCATCCCAATCTCCAAACTTTCTTGTCTTCCCAGTCATTTTCATTTAAATTTCTCTTTTCCATGGCAACTTTCACGCCACTTTCCCGTGTTTGTTTTGGTCAGCCACGTCGTCTTCTCCGGGGTGGCATCCACTCCCATATCTTTCTCGGCCATCTTTCTTCTCCCATTCGCTTCATGTGGCCGTACCACAGTAACCGTTTCGCCTCTATGGTGGTTACGATATCTATATCCACTTCTGCTCGTCTTCTTATCTCCTGGTTGTTTATTTTATCCAACTTTGTTAATCCGCAGCTTTGACGCCAGTAGTCCATTTCCATTGCCTTAAGTTTTTGTTCTTGTCTTTTTGTAATACTCCATGTCTCTGCCCCATATGTGCTTACACTTTCCACAATGGCTTTATATATGGCTCGTTTGGTATGCTTGCTTAACTTTTTGTTGCATATTATTGGATGGAGTTGGCGTATGGCTTTCTTTCCTTGTGCTATTCTGCTTTTTATTTCAAGTTTGTTATCTCCTTTTTCGCTTACAACTGTCCCAAGATATTTGTAGGTACTTTTGTTTTTAATTGTGTCTCCTTCAATTTCCAGATCTCCATCTTTACATCCTACTGTCATATATTCTGTCTTTTCCATATTTATTTGTAGGCCCCATTTTTGGTATTCTTCTTTTATTTTCCTCAACATATATTGGGCATCTAACTCATCTTCAGCGCATATAAGCTGATCGTCAGCGAAATGTAGGGTGTATAAGCATGTATCTCCGATCGAAATTCCCATATTGCAACACTTAGCTCGCCATATCTTTAGTGCTTCGTTTAGATAAATCTTGAATAAAGTAGGTGCTATACAGCAGCCTTGTCGAAGTCCTTTGGTTATTTTAAATTTTTTAGAAAGTTCCGAACCGATCTTGATTTGCCCTGTCGTGTTGATATAGAGTGTTTTTACAGCATTTACATATTTTCTATTTATACCATTTTCAGACATGGCTTTCCATAACTTAGTCAGTGGTACGCTGTCATATGCCTTTTTATTATCAATATATATTAGGTGGGTTTCATAGTTTCGTGCTAGACGTTTCTCTAGGAGTTGTTGGAGACAAAATATACTGTCAATACAAGAGCGGCCTGCTCTGAATCCGTTCTGTTCCTCAATTTCTGTTATCTCGGTTTCGATACGTGACTTAAGGATTTGTCCATACAGCCTTCCCATTGTACCTAATACAATTCTTCGAGGAAGTATGTCCTGGCTATCCTCATAGACATTTCAGGTGCTTTTGACCACTTATGGTGGCCTGCGCTGTTTAAGCTTATGCATGATAAAGGATTCCCCTCTTCATTGTTGAGGGTTCTAAAGAGTTACCTTCAAGACAGACTTGTTACGCTGGAAATAGGAAACACCAAGGTCTCCAAGTTCGTATCCAGGGGTTGCCCGCAAGGGTCGATTCTTGGTCCCACGTTGTGGAACATGGTTGCTGATCAACTTCTTGACAAAGTACTCCCAGATAACTGCGATATGATTGCCTACGCCAATGATATAATTGTCCTAATCAGTGCTGACAATCGCATAAATCTCGAAAGACTCGCCGAACATTGCTTACAAGCAGTCACACAATGGGCTTTATCACAAAAACTTACGATTTCCACTTCGAAGACTAATTTCATCATGTTAAAGGGGCATCTGGATCGTACCCCAGTTGTTAAAATGGACGGAAATTCCATCAAAAGGAGCACAGCATCTCGTTATTTGGGTGTCATGCTTGAGAGAAATCTCACCTATATCACTCATGTCAAGACGGTCACAGCAAGAGCCAGATCCATTTTCTTCACATTATGACGCTACGCGGCATCATGCCTTGATGATGTTCGAGAAGCCTTGAGAGTCATCTACGAGAGAGGGGTCCTCCCCATCGTCCTTTACGCTGCAGAAGTCTGGGGGCATCGGGCTTGGCACTCCCACGTTAAACGCATTCTAAATGCACTTTACGGCTTTTGCTCCAGAGCTATTGCTGAAGCATACACTTCAACGTCCACAGATGCGGCAGGTGTCCTCGATGGTTCCCCGCCGATACAGTACCTTGCGTTACAACGCCATGTAAGGTTCACATGGAGATCCACAGGCCAAGCCATTCTAATGGGGCGGCCGGTACCACCAATCGTTACCACGAAGAGAGCTCTCGACGACTGGATGATGACTGTCACCATGCAAGAATGGTGAAGCGAATGGGAGATGTCCACCAAGGGTCGTACTACATTCCAATTTCTTCCCAGTATTGTTGATCGACAACTGCTACCGTCTGGATGGTCACAGGATGTTGTCTCTGTACTCACTGGACATGGAGACTTTCGTCAACACCTACACCGAATTGGGAGAACACAAGATCCAAACTGCCCTCAATGCGATGAACCAGACACTTTACTACATCGTCTATTGGTCTGCACGCTATATGCAGACTGCCGCTTACTACTAAACAACGACGCTCCAGAGGTGGTCAACAACCTTCCTAGGTCCATGAGCCTTATCCTTCTGTCGGCTCAGGCATGTGCAACACTCAAGTCTTTTGCACGCTCAAGAGTCCAAGCAGACGATTCATCAGAAGAGGAACAGGAGGATGAAGATTGGCAAGAATCCGATGATGAAGAATCGACTTCGTCAGAAGAAACCGATACTTAAACTGAAGAATGAAGGCAGACCAGAGTCCCACGATTTTAGAATTGCTTTATTTTTGCACGTAGTGTGCGAATTTTGTTTAAATTCAGATTAGGGACTTATACTTATTGTAACATTATATATTATATTATTAGGTAAAATGACATACTTAAGTTTCCGTAGTCACACATGACATCTTAGATACTTACTCAGGAGGGTTACGGTACCACAATTCTAGAATTGCTTTATTTTTGCACGTAGTGTGCGAATTTTGTTTAAATTCAGGTTAGGGGCTTATACTTATTGTAACATTATATATTATATTATTAGGTAAAATGACATACTTAAGTTTTTCATAGTCACACACGATATCTTAGTTACTCACCAGGAGGGTTACGGTACCTCCAAAAATGAAATGTATAAAAATTTTATTTCCAAATATATGTGCCCATTAGGGCTTGAATTGAAATAATTGAATTGTACCTAATACAGAGATTCCTCTGTAATTAGAGCAGTCTCTTTTATTTCCCTTTTTATATATGGCTGTAATAAAGCCGTTCTTTCAGTCTGCAGGTATTTTATTTTTGTTTATAGTATACATTGGTTGAATAGTTCTGCTAGTGTTTCGTATAGCACTCTTGGGGCACTTTTTATGAGCTCCATAGGGATCCCCCCTGGACCTGCCGCTTTTCCATTTTTAAAAGATAAATAGGAAAGAAGAATAAACAATTTGAAGGCCAAATATTACAAATAATTTACAGAAATAAAGAGGTTATAAATGAAGAAGTAGGAAAAGCACAGAAGTACATTCATAAGTTGCAGGTTGATGAATACCATTTGCATTAAGAGGACAGGTTAGGAAGGAAATACATAAAATGGTAACAGATGGAGTAATCGAAGCTTCAAAGAGTAATTTTATTAATCCTTTAGTGGTAGTTAAGAAACGTGACGGTTCTCTTCGTTTATGTTTGGATGAACGCAGAATTAACAAATAACCAAGCCACAATATGAATCTCTACAAACTATAGATGGATTATTAAGTAGAATTTGGGATAAGAAGATTCTTACAAAATTAGATCTGAAAAATTCGTTTTGGCTTATTCCATTACATCAAGAGTCAAGAAAATATACTGGTTTTAGTATTGATGGGGAAATTTTTCAATTCAGAGTGGTACCATTTGGGCTTTCAAAGTCTTGTGCAGTGCTGGTAAGAGCAATGCAAAAGATATTAAACCAATTTGAAGACTTTTGTCTGCATTACGTTGATGATCTTATTGTTTTCTGAAAACGAGCAACAACATTTAAAACATTTAGCAATTATAATTGAAACATTAAAATGTGAATTTATGCAAGAAAAAGTAACATATTTCGGATACGAAATAAGTAAAAATGAAGTAACCATAAATGAGAAACGTCTTGAGGAAATTAAGAATTTACTTCGTCCATCGAATTTAAAGAAGTTAAGAGGGTTATTAGGGGTTTTTAATTATTATAAAAGGTTCATAAGTAACTATTCAAAGTTGACGTTATCTTTAGTACAATTATTAAGAAAGGATGTAAAATGGTCATGGAATGAAGAAAGAGAAAAAGCATTGAATACCATCAAACAGAGGTTTCATGAAGGATTATTACTGAAATATCCGAATTTTAAAGAAAAGTTTATACTTCGTACGGACGCATCTGATCAAGCAATTGCAGCAGAACTAATACAAATACAAGATGGAATAGAAGTACCAATATGCTTTATTTCAAGAATATTAAAAGGGTATAAAATTAGATATACCATATATAACAATTAACTTCGATTAGCTAATTGATTTTAATTTCTCCGTCGCATTTTGTGCTTATCGAATATGCAAGCGCGACCGATGGGCTCGCGCGCAGGTGGCTTGCGATAACTCGGCTGGGACTTTCCGCGAAGCTCGAAGAATTGTGGATTTTTCGATTTCAACTGTTCGCCTGAAAAGTTTGCGAGGCACGTTAAGTTATTTTGTGGAGATTTATTAGTGCCAAAATTTGGGATCTACTTCGCAAAATAGCCTATTTATATTGTGATGATTTGGAATATAGTGAAGATTTGTTATTCGCAATATAAGGCACAGTTTCGACTGGATTTAGTTACGTTGCTGAACTAAACAATTTGGGAGAACGAGGGGAAGTCTGAATATTAAAATCGTACAAGAAGCCGCAAAACAACTTAGTACGTATGAGCACGAGGTTTCGTTGGACGTTTTGGGTAATTTTATTGTCGATTTTCAGGGCTTTTAATTGTTACTTTTGGGTCTTGTATCCTGTCGAGCTCGCACAAATTAGTCCTGCGTTTGGCCCATCTGACCGATAGCGTGATCTGCTCCTCGATCCACTGGTTCATCCCCTAACCTCCAGGGTTGCAGCACGTGGGGAGCTCCGACTTATCGAGATCTGTAGCAACTGCCGACCTCGGAATTGAATCGCCCGCTCACCGAAGATAAGGTCAGATCGCTCTTTGTTTTTTTTACCATCGCACCGCATTGATCAACGAGGACGCGATTGGAGCCGTAGCATTCTGCGCAACGTTTGGTGTAACATCACAGTCGTATCCTATGAGAATCGCCTATTAGAATGGTGAACGCGCAGTTATCTCAAGTGAATTAGTTAATTACCTAGTATAATTGTGAAACCAATTAGCTCGCTCCAGGGTTTGTTAGATAACCGTTCGGCCCAAGGTTTGCGCGAGCTATCGTTTGGTTGAGTCCTCTATTAGGTTAGCTTACGATCGCTTGATCAAAATCAAACCAGGAACCGCGTACGGTAATCGAATCATGTACATGAGTCGCATCCCACCCAGCGGTATATTTTAAAACCTGCTCGTATTCTCAGATTTTGTAATCAGGCTACCGTTTAGCCTCTGAGTAACGCATAGCTAATAGAGCTCGATGACGTCGATCCAAAATTGTGTAGTTAAACTAATTTTCACGATGATTTGTTGCCGATAACAGCGTGAGCATGAAGATAAATCGCGTACCTCAGTTTTCATATTTCAGCTTGCTGCGAGCTGTTGGTCTGTGTTAAACCTACTGAATTTATTTGTATTTTGATTAGGTTTAGGGTTTGTATATATATTTATGTATATTAACGAATGTGGGGAATACTCATATGTACCTATTCGCTGATGTTTCTTTAGGTAGCGCATACGTCATACCCCCCCCTTGGGTTTAATTTAGTTTCGTCTGTTACTGTGATTGTGATTTGGGACGAACGTCGAGGGTCTTGGAATAAATGGTTTTGTTGTATCGAGTGGTTTTATTTTGGTTCCGGTAGCGTGAGCATTTTGGTATCCGATGCATCAGAAACTCCAGGCTCGGAAATAAAGTTTTAGGATCCTGGCGCCCAGGACTTCCCAGCTGGTCCAGAAGAGGAAGGTCCATATTAGCCTACGACCCAGGCTGAGCTCGGCCGAGCCTATTTATGTTACCATCGACGGACCAAGGTTGACAACTTCGTACAAACATCCGTGACACATAGCTGAGAAAGAAATGTTGGCAATCATATTTGCAATTAATAAACTAAAACTTTATCTAACAGGGAACAAATTTGATATTGAAACGGATAATTCAGCAGTTTCGTTTTTGGAAAATAAAACTTTTCATAATGACAGGTTATACAGATGGGCATTATATTTACAACAATATGAATTTGATATTAAACAGAGGCTAGGAAAGTTGAATGTAGTTGCAGATTTCTTAAGTAGAAAGGATGTACCTAATTATGAGACACCAAAACAAATCTTAATTGGAATTGAGAAAATGTATGAGGAAGGAAGGTTATCAAAACAAGAGATTTTAAATAAGCAGACAGTAGAAGAAATTCAAGAATTAAAAACTTTAGTATTGCAAAGTCAAGATAATAATTATAAAGGGTATCAAATTAAAGAAAATTTGTTGGTAAAGATCATAGAAAATAAAGAATTGGTGGTTTTAAATAAAGAAGACATGTTAAAAGTTGTTGAGGAAATTCATACAATATTTGGACATTGTGGGACAAGAAAAACTTGGTTAATGTTTCGGGAATGTTTTTATACGAAAAATGACATCAAATTAATTAAACAATTAATTCAAACTTGCCAAATTTGTCAATTCGCAAAGGAAAAGAACTTTAAGAATCAGAATATTGTTAAAGGTATTAGGGTAAACGAACCGATGAAACTGGTAGCTATTGATTACTTATCAAATCCAGTTACAGAACGAAATACTGTAATACTAAACATGTGATTAAGTCAATTGGAAATTTTGAAGAACAAGTAAGTGTAGCAGTACATATCTTAGCTTCTACAATGATACCGTTCGGTATTAGTTAAACTTAATAGATAGGCAACTTAAAGTGCATTAACAGTATAAGGGGTTGCCTACCCTTTTATAAATCTAAAGCAGACGTAATAAAAGGCTCATGGTTAAATTATTAAAAACAATAAATAACAAAATTTGTTACTTCCTTTTTTGATTGAAAAAGCAAAAGGACGCTTCTCTGTGTAGAAGCGAAGCAAATTGAAAGTCCTAGCTTAAAAAGGATATACGCAGACAATAGTAAGGCTTTATTTACTCAATCCAGCATATTATTAAAACATAATAATTTTCAGGCAGATAGGATAAATCACACAAACATTTTCTTTCTGAAAAAGGGCAGTTATTACTTAACTGGTAGGTAACTAACAAGCTAATACATACAAATCATAATAGAGGGTTTTCCTTTATTCAGCTCTTAGAGACTCCTCGATAGCTACCAGCTCTTAGGCTTTTTTACTAGTTCGCATCTCCTGGTTGATTATATCTTCACCATGGAAGAGGGTATTGATGTGCTCCAAGTTGATAAGGAGAGAAAGGAGAACTTAGTTAGAAACTGCTAACAAGTTAGGAAATCACTCACCAGTAAAAGATTATTTCTTTGGTTAGATGAGGGGTTCTTCTCTGTTGATATTGGAAGATGAAGAGGTCCGAATTCAATGGTTCTCTGCATTAACCGTATGTTAATCCTGAAAGAATTAAATATTGTTAATTAGAATTAGACCAACGTCATAGCTTGAATATAGTTAAATAAGGGCATAAGCCTTAATGATAATCGATAACAGATTAGTTTCAAAGTAAAAGAATTGTTACTTACCTAGTGTTGATCCTGAAGGGACTTGAATTGCTTTGCAGCTGTCAAGTTAGTATTTCAATCACTTGTCAAATAACAAGCTTTTGATCATACGGGATTTTTCTTATACTCCCTGGAATGATATCAGCTAAACTAAACACCGATCATTAATTATGATTAAGGAATTCTAATGAGAAATACTAGGGTATAGAGAGCTCTTTATATTTTCATATTACTACTCAGAGGTTATTAGTTAAATATGTGTAAGAAATCTCCTGGATACTTATAGATTAATTAATGCAGACGTTTAATTAAAACAAATTCTAACTTGTCAGGGTAAATTAGGATTAGTAAGGAATTGCATAACATTTGTCAAAATTAAAAAGGCATAAACCTTAACAAATAACATATAATCAGTGAATTGTAAGAAAGAATACCCAATTGTTGTAATCATCTTAAAATTAACACTTTATAATAAAGTTATGGCGCCCATTTCTGTTGATTAATGAACTATTATCTTTATGTGAAAGTGAAGCGAACTAAAAAGCCCACATTGGTTAAACCCTAATAAAAACCGTACATTGAGCTAGTCGGAGACGTGTGAGCCATCCAAGGTAAGTTATAAAAGAGGGGCACATAAGTAAACCAAGAAAGATTTTGGCAGATAATGCAACATATTGTAGAAATGCAAGATTATTTAGTAATTTAGATAAAAAGGGAATAAAGATTTGTTTTTGTAGTATAAGACATCCTCAAAGTAATATTGCAGAAAGGTACATTAAAGAAGTGATTAAATATTTAAGAATACTCACACATGAACATCACAATAAATGGGTACAATATTTGCCAGATGTGGAAAGTTTTATAAACAATGTTCCAAATACAACGACAGAGATTAGTCCAATTACTTTATGTAAACAAATAATTCCAGCTAGACCATGGAGAAGAGAATAAAGTAACGTTGAAGTAATGCAGTTGTCATAAAGATCTAGAAGAAGATTGAAGATAATTCACGACAGATATGAAAAGAAGCAAAATAAAAAGATATTAAAACGGGTACAATTTGAAATGGGGGATTTAGTAATTGTAAAGAAACTTAGGGTAGCAAATAGGAAGGAAAAGAAGTGTGCAAAACTGTTGTATGCGTATGAAGGACCTTATAAAATACATCAAATATTTAATAACACTAACATTTATGAACTAATAAATGAAAGAGATGGAAGGATAAGAGGAAGATTTCATATATCAATGATTTATCCATATGTAATGTAAATTAATGAGATTTTAAAGGTCGTTGTTTGTTGGAAAGATTAAATATTTTATTTCCATAGTGATTCTAAATAGATAGATGTAAATAGATTTTAATTGTTATGAAGTTTGATACTAGGATATTAGAATGAGTTATGAACAATTTATTAATTAATTGAAATTAAGAAAAGAGAATTGAAATAAAACTAGTTTTTTACTTCCTTTTACAATAAAGGAAGTTTTGGATTCACCCCAAAAATTCGAAATTGAGTTTTCAACAGATCTTCACGTTTTAGAGTCCCCTGATCCCAAAAAACATTTTTTTTTCATTGGTCTGTGTGTCTGTCTGTGTGTCTGTGTGTCTGTCTGTGTGTCTGTGAACAGAATATCTCAAAAACGAAAAGAGCTATGGCGTTGAAACTTCATATATAAGTTTTGTGTACTATGTAGATGAGACACCAAGCTTTTGAAGAAAATCGCATAACCGGAAGTAGGTGTTTACTCCTGTGATTTTTCAGTTTTTTTGGATTTTTTCAAAAACGGCTCTAACGATTTTTTTTAAACTTTACATTTTTATTACATTTTTAATGTGTATTGATGTGAGATAGGTGATTTTTTAGTTGAATACTTCTAAAGTGGGTTTCTTTTGTTTTTTTTTCTATTTTTTTTATTAACTCCTATTTTAAATAAAACACCCGGTATATTATTACATTTTTAAATTCACCTTAAAATTCTAGAGAAAATTTGTCTCTTCAACTAACGCTCTATTTTGTACCGTTTTTCTAGAATTTGTAATTTTTGAAAGTTTTTGACAAATGGTTAAAAATTAAAAATGAAATTTTTGACTAATTATAAGATCACTGTAAAAGGAAGTTGTGTGAGTGTATCACACCAGATTTTTTAAATATTTTTCTTAATTGAGGAATACACGAAGTGGTATGATCAATCATAACAAAGAAATATTTAAAACTAATAAATTTGGAAGATTATTATAATTAAATCTTGATGGGTGTTAATTTTTAAATACTAATAATGAAATTAATTGAGACAATGAGAGAGGTAATTTGATAGTAAGATATTAATTGAATATACAAATTTGATGGTTGCAGTGAATGTTAATAAAGAACAAGCCAAGGTTACAATTGACAAATGTATTTGTTATAATAATCAGAATGAATATCTTGTAATAATATAATATTTAAAATTGAAGAGAGTGTCATAAGAATAGTATCTAATAGGAATGCAATTTTTGTTTAGTTTAGTTACATAAATAAACTCATTGAAAAATGTACAATTGGTCTTGATGTATGTTTAAACTTGATTTAAACACACATAAATTTTATTTTCTAAAATTTACGACCTCCAGTCGCACGTTTTTAAATGCAATTCTGATTTAATAGCAAGAAGGTTTTGTTTGCCGAAATCACCGGTCTTTGCTTCATAATTACGACATTTAATGTTTAAATTAGATTAAATCCATACATTTCAGTCCAAATTTACGGAACATTATTCATAATTTAAAAGCCAGAGTTATTTCGCAATCAGACGAGTTAAAGACCAGGAAATTGCAAACTTGCACCTCATGCACAAAACCGACATACAATCGTAAGTTCAATGGGCGACCTTCGCTCCAGCAGGAAATAAAAACAGCTGAATTGCTACGTTGCTGTTTTGTAATTTAAACACTCTGCTCCAGTAAACTGTACATATGAACTTTGATATTGTTACTTCGTTAAGCATTTTAATTTTGTATAAATACCAGTTTATTTTTATAATAAAACAATCTGCATTTAATGTTTGATTCATTCACTACCCCATTACCAAGCCATAATACTGTCGAGACGTGAGGCTGCGTCTCATGGGGTGGTTTTACTGTCATCCCTTTCAAGTATCATTGACTACATTGGTTTAAAACGTAAACACAGTCTTGTTTACGTGCTTGAGGGATAGAACTAGCGCAAAGTAACGGATTCCTGATACAGCCTCTCAGGCTAATCTGTTCAATGTATTTAATTTTGCTTAATAAAAACTAGAAATTTATGCATTATTTGTATAGTGGTTTGGTTATATACAAACAGTAATGCTGTTAACAAATCTACGAGGTACGACAAAATGAAAGTGAAATATTAATTTTATTGGGGCTGGACAATCTGTGAAGAGATTGACGAATACAGTGAATTACATAAAAAGAACCAGAGAACTACTGAATTGGAGAATATTAGATTTATTGGTAAACGTGACACATAATTAAATATTTATTATTGACATTGGTGGTTGTATGGAAGTAAGATCATTCATCTAAAAGGAGGTTAGTAGAAGTGCTAACAGAATTGGACTGCTTCTGAGAGGATGGCTGAGTGCAGAGGACTATCTAAGGAATAAACAAGATAAGATCAGATTCATTTATAAAGCTGAAACTTACCAAGAGTCTGTTGGAGTTGAAGTTGACGTTTGATGAGAGGATTGAGGGCGGATTCAGAGGATTATTGGAATTGGTTGACAGGAACAGGTTGTAGGTATCACACAACATCGGGATCTCTTGAGAGAGGGAGCAGTGGTGTTTGGATATTTGCAGAGTGAGCTTAAGAAGTGATAAGGTTTGTGTTAGTAATTAATATCAAAACATTTTAAATAACGAGCAATAGGGAAAAAGTAAAATACAAAACAGTAATTATTTTAATGAATTAATTAATAATTATGTCAATGTAAAAAAATAGATTTGTCAATACCTGGTTTGAGAAAGTGTGGAAATCAGTTTGACAGCAAGTGTCATTAAATATAATTTGAAATTCAACTAATAAAGATCTAGATTTGGCGAACCACCCTGAAATAAGAGTACTTGATTTGAAAGCAATTATATTTTAACTAACGGGGCATTGTTTTAATAAAAGGCAAACATAAAGTTAAATATTGAATACAAAAGTTATATGACTATTTCAAATATATGAGATAATTCCAAAATATAACATAAGGTCACATAACGTGGTGCTTTTGTAATGCATAATTAATGACTATGAAGCCGACGAGGAGCTAGCATAACCAAAAAAATATAGCCCTAGGTGGCTTAATTAGCGGATTAATCCAGTTTTTTGGAGTAGGAGACTTTTCCGTCGAGTGCGTGGCGGTGTACCTGCGTTGGTCAGCGGTGACGTCACTTATCGCCGTTCGCGCGTCCAAAGATGAAACGCTCAGATTTCTAAAGTGCTTTACGCCATGGAAGAATGCTTGAATTAATTTTTAGTTAACAAAAAAAACCCATTTTAGAGGTATTTAACTTGAAAATCACCAATCTCACATCAATACACATTGAAAATGTAAAGTTTGAAAAAATCGCTATAGCCGTTTTTGAAAAAAATAGAAAAAAACTGAAAAATTACAAGAGAAAGCACCATACTTCCGGTTATGCGATTTTCTTCAAAAGCTTGCAGTCGCATCTAGATAGTACACAAAACTTATATATGAAGTTTCAACGTCGTACCGTTTTTCGTTTTTGAGATATTCTGTTCACACACAGACATACAAACAGATAAACCAATGAACAAATAGTGATTTATCTACGACAGTGTGTAAAATTTACTTTTAGTTGGCAGTTTTAAGTTTGTAAAACGACTGTTTAAATTTACATATCGTCATTAGTTTACGTCGTCAGTAGCAACGTGTTTTAAAATTTTTAACAACGCAAAATTACGACCGGTTCAACCGGTTGCTAGTAATCCTAATTTATTTATTTTTTTAATATTTACCATGTTTTCTAAAATCTATAGTAGATAAAATATTGTACGATACACATGCGCAAAGCATTTTTAGTCACTCGCGGGGCTTAAAACAATCGCTCACTTACGTTTTAACTTTGCTCCACTCGTGACTAAAGACTAACTTCACGTACTTCTATCGTAAATTACTATTATCTACGATAGAATCTAGGATATACGGTAAATATAAGAAACATATTTTAATGTACAGTCGTGTGCAAATAAATCTGGGACAGTGTTTTTTTCACATGCAGATTCAGTTAAGAATTGAAGAATATCTCCATGGATTTCCTGCTATCAGAAAGAGTTACATTAAACTTTAACAGGTACTGAAACCCATAACTCTCTCTGATAAGAAGAAATCCATGGAAATATTCTTCAAATTCTTAACTGAATCTGCATGTGAAAAAAACATTGTCCCATATTTATTTGCACACGACTGTACATTAGGATTACTAGTAACCGGTCGTAATTTGCATGGTTAAAAAATTTTCCGTTGATCGTTTATTTAAGGTTTTCGTTAATGCATACAAAATCGTTCATTAATAGCCCTTATTAATGCATGATTTTTTATTTTATAAAATCCTATTAATGGATGATTTTCTATTAAAAAACGATTTTCGTATAGGAAATCAAAGTTGCCACGAATGTCAAAACTTTTAAGTGTCAATTTTTTGTCATGCAATAAAATCAAATTGTCTCCAATTTAATAAGATACGATCAAAGAAAGAATATTGTAACTAACTCGTGTGTTAATCGGCGGTTAATAATCTCAACAATTAACGTGTTCGCTAGCGCTCACACGTTAAAATATCTCGATTATTATTATTCGCTCTCCTTAACACACTTGTTTGTTTAACTATTAAAACACGTTGCTACTGACGACGTGTCTAATGAAATCTTTTAAACACGTTGCTACTGACTACGTAAACTAATGAAAACACGTTATTAGACAGTCGTTTTACAAACTTAAAACTGTCAACTAAAAGTCTATTTTATACACTGTCATAGGTAAAATACGTTTTCGGACCCTCAATGGAAGTGGACTACATTTCCTTATTACAAATCGTAAAGAAAAGTATCTCCTTTATTTATAGCAACCATTTCTTTATGTCAACAAAAAATAAACAATTATTATTTATTGGAATAAATATTAAACGTACAACTATTAACGTTAGAGAAACTTATACTTGTACACTGTTGTAACTGTAAATCATTAAATGATAGTGACGGTTTTGATAAAACCTTCTGATTAACTCCTCCATTTGATGTAGAAAATTATGAATCGCTACCTGCAGGAGCCAACTGTAATTCAGTAGGTTCTAGGACAAAATCTGATGGATTCTGGCATCCGCTGTCTGACGATGATGGCTGATTAAAAATCATTTTTGAAGTCGTCATTTTATTGTTAATGTTTCTCAGGGTGGTGACTTGCGCGACGCAGCATAAGGATTTCAATGGTAAATTTTTAATGTGTGATTATTGACTCTCCTAATTATTTTAGAGCTAAAGTGTACAGAAGTTTTTTGTAGAAAAACAAATACTGCATCTGTAGACACTGTTGTTTATAATTTTCAAATTTCCGGAAATTTATAAATTAAAGAAATAAAAAATTCTATTTTTGAAAAAATCAGTGTTGCCTTGGAAATATGTAAACAAACAACATGCACATTTACTTTTGTTTTTGTTGTTTGACGTTTATAGTAAATCATTAAATATTCTTCCCGTTAAAATGTATTCAACTTGTAACTTTTCGACCAGCGCGAACGCGACTTTGGGAATTATAAATTAATTCGCGCGTTCCCCCATGGCGTATTTCACGTTAGGAATCGGAGCGTTGCATCTTTAGTGCGAGCGGGCGGCGATAAACGACGTCATCGCGAAGAGTCGCAGGTTCACCTACTCTAACAAACTGGCTTGAACCGCCGATTACACCAGCACAGGGTATAAAAGTAGATTCAAAGTCAAGTCAAGATAGAATTTTTCGCGAACCTTTTCCAGACCTGATTCCGCTCAGAAGAGCCTCCGGGCTCTTCGAGAATTTTCCCAAACTTTGCTCCTAGCCTAATCTCACTCAAGAGGGTCTCTAGACTCTTCGAGGAGACTTCTACCAGTCATTCCAGCACCTGGTTGCCAGGAGGGTCACGTCAGACTCTTCGGTGACATTTCCCAGCACCTCGTTGCCAGGAGGGTCACGTCAGACTCTTTGGTGACATTTTCCAGCACCTGGTTACCAGAAGGGTAACGCCAGACTCTTCGTTGACATTTCCCAGCACC